>JANHZU010005540.1:52506-69482 GCA_032468055.1 Acrochordus granulatus | reverse complement strand
CATGTGCCTCAGCATAGAGTCATGCCAGCCACATGATGACAGAAGCACCTTCAGACAATGCTGGTTCTTTGACTATGAAATGGAGATGAGCATCACCCCCTAGAATCAGCCAAGACTTTACCTTTATGAGCAGCAAGCTCATTACTTCTGACCTTTCTTGGTTTCTCTTTCAAGAATAACCAAAATGCATACTCTGTCCTGAGTTATAGCCTGAGAACATGGATTCACATTTTCACAGACCTTTAGTGATTCTTTTCTGCACTAAAATGCTTTTAAGAAATGTGACCATTCAACTGTCTCACTTACATGCCCAATGTGACATCTCTAAAATGATAGCTTGATTGCTTTCACCAGCATTTTCTTTACATAAAAGGAAGCAGGTTTGGACTTGGAAAAGGTCTGTGAGGGCCTTGAGAAACTCATATTCCCAGTCAGAGATGATAAAGTCTTCAAACATTGTTTTTGATGTTTTTTCAGCCCTAAGAATTCTACCAGTCTTTTTAATCTGAAAAACTTGTTGGGGCACTGAGTAACTCACATTTGATTTGTTTGAGACTAGATAGAGAGACTGGAGGATTTAAGAAGCAATAATATTTTAAGTCAATTTGACAAGTCAAGAGCTGCCTCCTGACAGAACATCCACAACACTGTTTTTGCAGTATCAGTTACCAAGGCAACTTTGAGCAACCGATAACTATCCAGTCCTACTGGACTGTAAGTCCCATCATCCACAACAACTGGGCCATATTATTTTGGGTTGAAAGTAATCACATCTAGCAACCTCTGGGTACACAGTTTTCCCAACTTTGTTGTGTTCTGAATGAGAAAAAAAAATACTAAAGGGAGCAGAGACAATAAACACAATAGACTATGGAAGAAAAATTATGTATTTTCATGACAGAAAGTACACGAGATATCGAAAATAGGAAAGTCATATGACCGAATAAAATTAAACTTATTGTAAGAAAAATCCTTTATGATTTTATAATTGCATGTTTCTAACAATGTGCAAAGTTCAAGTCAGAGATACGATTTGAATGCAAATCAATGGAATCTTGAAACTGGAACAATCATTTGAACCAAATCAGTGAAGTAAATAATTTGATTTAGTAATTTGGAAGGCTTTCTTTTTCTCTCATCAGTTCAGAAATCAAGCTGAATTGGCATGGGTTAATATGGCACACATCAACCTATTTCCTTTTCTAAAGTGGTGAATAGTGAAAAAGAAATGGAAGATCAAATGATAATAGTCAACTTTCAGAGAAGAAACCTGCTGTGTGAATCCATAGTCTTCCTTTTAATTAGTTTACCACCATGCTTTATTTCTGATAAATGAGGCTACAAGACACAAGCAAGAAACTCAATTAACAAATTAAGAATTGCCACTTCGATAAACAGACCAACCCTTATGGTAGAACATTCCTTTTAAAATTGGGTGAGATGAGGGGGAAGTGAGAAGAAGTCACACATTTCATCTTAGTACATATTAAAAGACCTATTTAAAAACAAACATTGCTAAAATACAACCAGCTTGTCTGCATTTTCTTTCCCGAAAAAAACTTCAGTATAATTAAAAACTCACCCAAAATATGAGACATGGTTTGATAATGGTTACAAATAGTTCCCTAAAGGGAAAAGGCGTGATATGGTTAAATATCTGAATAGTTATACATTTACTGCCTTCTTAGCTTTCCAGATTTTGTTTGGCAGGTCCTTGGGAGGGGCCACCGTGCTCCAGAGAAACTGGCTGGACTTCAAAAATCCAAGAACAAAACAGAATCTAAACAGACCAGTGAAGAAGCCAAATAAATTAATGGGAGTACTAACTTGGAAATTGCTGTTGTGCTTTTTTCTTAATACTACAGGGAAAATTTTAGCATTCAGATATCCTTACAAAAACAAATATTTATTTCTGCATGTCTGTAAAATGCAGCTATGCATGCATTTGTGAATATGGTTGGGTGAGTAAACACATACATAACCAAACACACACACAGTGATTTGTTTATTCCACAGCTAAATATAAAGTGTTGGGGGTTTTTTTGCTTTGTCCTTTAAGTACTGAAGGTATTATCCCTGATCACTCCAATTCGGAAACTCAGAAAGTTTTAATTTATGTAATAGTGAGCTAGCTTCTTACCAAGGTCTTGCTCGGGACATGGCATCACTTGCACAACTGCAAGTGCTCCAGAGCACATAGACCACTTCCTCAAAGCAGCCTCCCAGATGTTTGTCTACAACTTATATTATCCCCTCACTGCCTGGCTCCAATGAGTCTGAGAATGAAGGGAATTGTCCGCAATGCTCTTTGGAGAACCTGGCTTGGAAAAGACTGATGATTGTGGAAACTGTGGTAGAAAGCATGCTTGCTGTTCATAGCATGAATATATGGAGCTTGTGGAAACAGAAAATATGGACATTCAATTTCATGTCCTTCCAAAGATGTATTAAAGGAGCTGTAACATATCACGTGACATCCAGGAATATTTTCTCTGCGAGTTTATGAAATGCACATGCTCTTTCTTCCCAATTCATTCATGCTCCCATCTAGTATTCTGTTGGAGCTAAACTGGAAGTTCACACCACACCATGTCCAGCAGTCACTCTGAGATGGTTATGAAACCGTGTGTACTGTTTGTTACTCTGGAGAATTAAAAAAGGAATGCAAATAAAGCAGAAGACTTTCAAGAAAAGGGAAAGTTCCCTCCTATGTCCTACAAGTCTCATGATCCCTCACTTTTGTATATCTAACATTGCAGGTTCACAATTCTCGGCCCCTACAATAGAGTCACTACAGCACAATGTTTGCAGCCTGTGAAATTTAGCTTCATTTAGATTAGGTTCAGAGTATAGATGGTTATTTAACAAATATGCAACTCAGTAGTGAAGATAAGCTTTACTTAGAAAGATTTTAGTCTCAGTCCCAAAGGTTCTAGTCTTAATTTCAATATGTTTTGTTTTAAAGTAATAATTCCTAAGGAGAGAGGCTGGAATATTTTGGAAAGTAAAAGTAAACCTACAGCATCCTTACCACATTGTAAACCTGAAATTTCCCACTAGCAATACATCTATATGTACACATGCATACCCAAATTCACACTGTGTTATTACAATATTTTCTAGTTATAATGAACTAAAAGGAGGGAAAATCATACAAAGCTACCACGACAGTCTCCAAACTCAGTGGTTCTGTGCTATTTAACTTTGTTAAAAGATGGAAGCCCAAGGAGACAATGGAATGGTTCATTTTTTTTCCTTCATGTGTAGGTCTTTTCCTTGAAGCACAGAAGTTTTGCTTCTTCTTAATAGCTTCAAGCAACCACGACACAGAAGATGAGAATCTAATGAAATTTAGGAGGTGCAAGTAAAAACCAATGCGGAAGATACAGGAATATATTATGATTTATTAGAGTGAATTGTGTGGAGAGAGAGAGGGGGGGGACAGGTAACCCATTAGATCCCTTAGCTGGAGCTGATATAGGAAATGTCCCTTTCCCACCAGACTCTACTCTAGGACACTGGTGAAACTGTATCACAGAAAAGAAGTAATGTATTGATGCTCCAAACACTTTCTCTTTAGCTCCTGTTACCTTTGAGCAATACTCCTTCTAACAAAAGGAAAAGATGAATGCGTGTCTCCACTTTAAGCAGGAACTCTCTAAGTAGTAGAATAAATGATCGCGTGGGGAGAACTGAACGGGCTAGAGGTCGCGACAAAGTTGATTCTTAGATTTCATCCTTCTACTGCTAAGAGACCAGAAAAGAAAAATCTCTTATGAAAAAAACACACACAGAAAGAGATGCAACATCATGCTTAATTGAGGAAGACAACGGACACTAAGAAGATCTACACATACATAATAATAATGATTCTTTATTGTCACTGCACCATGTGCAACAAAATTAAAAATGCCACCCAGTCAGTGCATCACTCATACAGTTTCACAGAAACTATGAGATGCATAACAAACAAAACTAAAAATGCAGACCTCATAAAAACTATCACCCACAACCACACATACATCTGACCAGTTAAAGCTTCAAATGCTCTAGTTAATCTTGGTAGGAGTTTAAACTTAATTAAAAGGAACCATCACATATCTGTCAATCTTTTGATGCTAAGGTAATGTCTGCCAGAAATTTAAACTTTTAAATCTTGTCTCATAGAGATGATATCTCAGCTGAATGCAGGGTATGGATTTGGAAAAGTGCTAGGTTTTGATAGGAAGGAATGAAGATCTATTTCACATCCTTATGGTTTTTTTTTTCCCTATGTGGAGTATTATCAGAGTTTTATTCTAAGTGGAGCAAACAAGATTCATACAAAACGAAACGTTGCATCCTCCAAAATGTTTCCTCTTCAAAACACGATTCTGTCTAAAGATTAAACCAGCTGTTCGATCCTGGCAATTTATTTTCTGTCATACTAATTCTTTTTGTTTTGTTTTCTTCCTTCTGCTTTTGGTTATTGGGCACACTTCATTTTCAGAAACCGTTCAGCGTTAAAATATTTTATTTTATTTTTCTCCTTTAAAAAAAATCAATCATTCTGGAATCTATTTTCCCCCTCTTTATTACAATCAACACTCGAATTTGTAACCATACAGAGCCAGAGCAGAACATTATTCTGTTAAAAAAGTAGGCAAAGCCACAAAGAATTCTGAAATAGTAGAAGCCATTTATTTGCCCAGTTCTTCATTTATCAATCTACTGGCCATATAAAAAGAACACATTGTTCAAAATCTTGGGTGTTAAGCTCTGTTTTCACTTCTCCCCCATTTGAGCATAGAAGCTGTTGTGATTTTCTCCAGATTACTTGTAGCAATACAGGTATATCCTTTATAAGCAACTGATATTGATGAACCGCTAAACAGAGACAAAAATATACAATAATTTCAACAAACGAGGACAAAAATAAATGTGGATGGAGGAATTTCAGCCTCATATATGAATCACGTGCAAAATCCTACGTACAACCTCAGTATTACTACATGGTACCATGGTTTTCATTGGACTGCAAGCAAAAGAGCATCAACTTTAAAACTTCAGAAACTTTAAATCGTTACCAACTTCAAGATGTTATCATTCCATGTTTCACCTTGGGATTATTTTCCCCCTCTGTTCACTCTGAGAAGATGGTTAGACTGGGCTCAATTCATAGAGGAACAAAAGCTTATAATACAGATCCTCAGGTTTTGGCATTTGCATACCCCACCCCTTTTGTCTTCCTTTTGTTGAAACGTTCACCCCTTATATTCTGAATCTTCTTTTGTTAGCCTGCAATTTCTCATAATTTCCTTTAAAAAAAACCCAATTTATTTAACCAAAGGTCTATAGTAGTAGTACATTTCTTTATTTTTGTATATGTAGATATACATAGACATATATGTCTTTGTGCATATAATACACACACATATGTATATGTACATATACATTATACACACACACACCACTAGATTTTCCTTTCAAACCTATCTTGAACTGACTGGCATATCACAAGCCTCATCCATCTTTCAACTTCTGCTATTTTGGTTCTACTGGTTTATGAATCAAAACAATGGGTCTTTTCATGTTTCTCTCTTAAGCATCTGCATAAAATTAATATTTATACACTAGTGTGATGACTAAGCTAGCAAAGCAGGAACCAATATATTTTCAGGTCAGAGAGAATCATTATGAAAACATGGAAAAGAGCTCTTCAACTCTCCAGGCTGGGGAACCAACAGCCCAGTATCTGTCAACTAAAACGAGTAGGAACCTTAGGATTTAAACCCTAGAGCTGACATACATGCATATACATACATACATATAGAATACATATGACTTCATTTCTCTACTCTGCAGTAGACAGATCTGCTGTGGATATTTAGTTTCTTCCTTGCCCAATGAAACAACTTACCTGGGCAAGTTGAGCCATGTTAGCTAGTTACTGAATGCAGGGTTGAGTTTATGGAGATTTATTGCCATGCCTACTGTGGCATCTGATAACCATTCTCCATATAAATACTTCTTTTGTAGAATCCTGGCAAAATGACCACTCTTGCATGAATATACTACAACCAGCACAAATAATAAAGTAGAATAAACCAGAAGGATCTATTCCTCTTTTCTTTTGCACTGATCCCTATTCTATCTCACTAGCTGAACATTTCCCAGAGCGTCAGACTCCATAATAAAGTTGGTAATGAAAAAGACTTTAAGGTTACAATTTGCAAAGGGTGCAAATGACTAGAACTCATGCAGAGAAACTGACCATTCAATCTTAGTATAGAATCCTATCAGAAATTTTTGAAAACCATGTGAATCCAAACCACCTTCTTCCAATTTGATTGTTCCTCAGTTGTGTTTGGCCTCATCTGAATGGAGAAGGCTGGTTCTAACAATACTAGACGAAGCAATGAGTTGCTTTGGCACAACATCACACTTTAATGTCCTAGTTACTGCTGTAAGATGTATACTTGTCTTGAAAGATAGCCAGCTATTCTTAACATAAACAAAGGCAAGCAGACAAAGAAGGTGAAACTGAGAACTATTGTTCATGGAAGTCGTCATGTGTACCCAAGATTTCTCCAGGTGATGGTCATCATCCAAGGGAGAGAAAAATATAAAATAGTTGAAAGGTCAAATGTAAGGAAGGCAGCTGTAAGCACTCTGGGCATGAGCGGTGAGCTTGCTTGTATCTGCCAGGTTAGATGTTATCTGTCAGATCTGCTTGACTGAACAGCCAAGGAAGTCTTGATCCTGCTCATTCCTATTCTCCACCATTCACTGATATTCCCTTTAATAGCTTTCTTTCTCTAAGATCAGGAGAGGGCTTGGATCCCATCATCTTTCTTCTTGCTATCTTACTGAATGGCAACTTGTTAGAGTTTCTTTGTTTCTCTGATCCCATTGAGTGGTCACATTTTTACAGCTGCAGTATGTAGCAATAATGTGTAAACAAAGCCAATATTTCAACAAATATTAATGCTGTGTCATACTTGGTGAAGGTAAATGTACAATTTCAAGCCAGGTATCTCAAATGTTCAAATCAAACAATCAATCCCAAACAACAAGTCTACAACTGGCAAGAGTGTGGTGTAATAGTTTCCAGACCGAGTATGTTGCAGTCTTATACAAATTCCTGTTACAACAGATACAGGGACTACCTTATGACAGGAGTTGCTTCTTTTCATGGGGAATGGTTGCCATTTTTTCTGAGACATAAACAGAAAATAAATAAATAGTACAATGGTGAGCAGCCTATGGTCCTCTAGATCAGGAGTTTGGAAGTAGAGGACCATGGAGAGATTCCAGAAGCTGCATAAGCTTGAGTGGGAAAAGGAAAGGAGGGAGAGAGGAGAGGAAGGGGAGAGGGAGGGGAGGGAAGTCACACAAGCACATTTTTGTTATTTTTTTAATATTTTGATAACTGCATTTAAGCATAATTGAGGTCACTTTCAGCAGATTCTGTAAGGATTCCATGGCATGTACAGATGTGTACATACACACACATAGAGAGAGAGTTAAGAATCCCTGTTCTAGATATTGCTGATCTCCAAGTCTCAGCTCTCTTACTGTTGGACATACAAGGGGTGGGAGTTGTCATTGAGTGACATCAGTCTTGGTGTACTGTTTTGCTCCCTTTGGTACAATATATTTTCTATACCATCAAACAACCCAAACCTGGAAAAGCTATGAGATCATCTTCAGAGTTTGGGTCTCATTTCCTTGGTCCCCAATTTTCTTTGTTTTCTCAGTTTTTATTTTGCTGCTTCTTCCAAACCAGCATCAACTTGGAATTTTGCTTCCCAATTGTTGAACTAGTTTATAAGCAAGCCTTCACTCCATCTCATGCATAAACATGCTGTTGCTTTTTCATCAGATTTAATTTGTAGCTCACGTTGTCTCTGTAATGCTTTAATGCCCTTTATTTTCAAGCCTAAAAACTTGTGTGCTCAGCTTCCATGGTGTGACTTTTTTGCCGTGACTCTTTGAAAGCTTTCGATGATGGCAGAATAATAAGAACAATAAACTCTGCTTTTTCCTCCACAATTTTCACTGTTCCAACCTACACCTACACCAACTACTGTATTTTTCTGCATCTTCCTTCTTTTGTTTTACTTGTTTATTTTTAAATAAAGAGCTGCAAGAAATATTCATGATTTAAAAAAAATAAACAGTGGAAGTAGGATTATATATTTACCTTTACTTATTCTGTCAGTATTTACAAGTGGCTTGGATAATCTCCATCCTGGCATATGTTAGGCATCTTTATGTCCTTTAGTTGCCTGTTAAAGTCCTAGCTCTTTTACCATGGCTTCAGGCATCTAAAAGCTATTTATAAATTAGTGTCAAGGAGAAAAATTATCTACATTACTTCTACTAGTGCACATAGAATTTGCTTTCAGAATATATTTCTAAGGAGGAAAGAACTTAGGTAAGGTATTATTTTCTCATATTTTTTTGCCCCGAAGGATCCAAGATAAATGAATCCAAATAAGACCCACAGATTAAGTAATGTAGACAACAGGGAATTATCTGGACACAGATCGTATCAATAGAAGATAATATTTGTAGCTCAGGGTTGAACTGTGGAGTCCTGGGTGTTCTCTGAGATTGACTGTTTTCCTGCAGACGTTTCATTATCAAACTACATAACATCATCAGCGTACTGAGTTGATTGTACACAATCAAGCTCAGGGAGCACCTAGGACTCCACAGATATCATATAGTAAATAAGCAGAATTAGGTAACCTTTCTTATGTGGTCATACACATAGATTTTTTTTAATCCATAAAATGTTTTAATTGTTTTACAACTAAAGATTATCCCATAAGAACAAAATATTTAGGGAATGAAAGTTTAACTGATATCAAGCTATCAGTACCATCACATCAGAGGACTCTGGATTGGGAAATCATATAAATTGGCAGCCAGAGAACATGCTGGCAAAACATTGTTTTTGCTGAAATAATTATCATTATCTCTGTGAAAGTAGATGAACTTGTAGTGCTTTTCCTGCAAAAACACTGTCCTACAAAGAAGACTTGCACTGCAGTGACCAAAAGAAGACTAGAATGCTTGCCAGAAACAAATGTAGCCTGATGAGTAGGTTTGCAAGCCCTGGCAAAATGATCTGTACAACCGGATTTAACTTAGATAATTATTACACTTCTAAGCCATGCAGAGGCAACAATGTTTAGACATGACAAGTCAGGGAATGCTTTGATTTCAAATAATGTACAAACCAGCTAAAACCATGACAAGTGGGGAAACAACAACAACAGAGAAAGAGGATAAGAAGCAATTAAATAAGGCGAGCATTCCAAGATAGGGCAAAAAACTATTTTCTTCTCTAGCACCTTCCTTGCCTCATTTGACAAGGGCATCCAGGCTTCAAGTAAATACAGATGAGATTCTCCCATTTCAGAGCATTTACGGATTGATAATTTTCCTGGTTTTTTAGTATCTCCATTTTATTGTTCTCTCTCTTTTTTTGGTGCCTTCAAGTCAGTGTTGAGTCCCGGTGGCTGCCTGGACAAGTCTCTTGGCAAGATTTCAGAAGTGGTTTGCCATTGCCTATTTCTGAGGGCTGAAAGACAGTGACTGTCCCAAGACTACCCAGCGGGTTTCATTCTCAAGGCAGGACAAGAACTCTTGGTCCCCATTTCTAGCTGATGTCTTAACCAAGACACCAAACTGGCTTTTATCAATCTCCATTTTAGGACATGAATTTATTCTTACTGAAAGCCTAGGCTGTTTTCCCTTCTGTTTTATAACTTCAAAGTTGCATTATTGAGTCTCTTTCTTTGTCCAATTTGTTTCTTGGGGTTATTTTCAGTACTTGCTATTTGTGCCATCCAATACAGCCAGAAGCTTTCTAAAATTAAATGTATACTTTCCCCCTTGGCTGAGGTAAGCAAGAGAGAGTTGCTGGACACAGTCGTTCATCAAATCCAGCTCATACTTTTTTGTCATTAAAGCAGGTTTTTCTCTTCCCAAAGCTTCTTACTTCCATCTCCTTGTAAACATAATAAGATGTTGGTGTTGGTGTTTTTCAAATCTCACATTGCATGTCAGATATCCAGATATAGATACCTGGTTTAGCTCTTGTCTTTTTATTATTGTTTCCCCCATGCAGTTCCAATGCTGCACTCTCTGTCCCAGGAGGAACCCCTGTTCAGAAATATCCTGTATATAAATGAAATCTTATATGGTGCCTCTTAACAGCTCTGAACTTCCAGGTTCAAATTCAGTTCTGATTAGCATTGTAAAATTACTAAGAAGCTGTGAGCAGCTTCCAGCTGGTATTGCACTGCTTTTCTCAACCTGGCGTGTCTTGACAGCAATTGCATCTCATGCTGTTTACCCAGAAGAACCAGGAGTCTAAATAATTTGCAACAACAAATGGAAGTTAAAACCATCAAGAGTAATTCTGGACTTTGCATGACATAGGCCAGCCTGGCTACCATTTTTCCCCCTATTATGCTGCAAATGTTGACCCCCACCCCAATAAAATGATATGCTTATAATTCAAAGTCCCTCCTCAAAATGAGCACCACAATTTTTCTTCCTTTAAAAATAAAATACCTCTACCCAGCAGGGGGCCAAGAAGCGATGGAAGATTTTCATTAGCAGCAAATCTTCTGCTTCCAACAGAGCACTGGGTTTTTCAGTATTACCTTTCTACTTACAGTAAATGGTCTGAGTCCCATTATCCCTTAGATGCTTCCTTGGCCTCTGTACCACCTGCCACTGCAATCTAAACTTTTATAAACTCTACTTTTTCAACCAGATCTTCTGTGGACAAGAAGCTTAAAAGATGCTAGTTGTCCTGCAAAACTGGAATGTTCCTTCTTGAAAGCATAATACAAATAAATTATGTTTAAAGTATGCTAAGAATTAAACAACAGCCAGATTGATTCTTAAAGAGATTCAAATAAAGCAGGAGGGTTTATCCTTTTCAGTAGGTACAGTCATTACATCTGTATTCCCATGTGTTTAGGTTGAGAATGATCAGTTATTCAGACAAGTGGTAATGCTGAAGCTACCTTTGAAATCTATAAAAAAGGGCGTCTGGTAGCTTGACTTATTGGTCAAATTTGAAAGTGGATATGCCACAGTTGACATAGATATGAGTGAAGAGGACCTTATGTTGCAATTCATCATTACTTAAGTACGTTCTTATAACTATTATTTATCAAGAACAATCTTAATTTGTGTGGGCTTTCCTTTGTAAGATGCTGTCTCAGTTGAACTTTTGAGGAATGCTTTATTGAAACTATGTTGCCATAAATTAGCACTAATTAAACTAAATTAGTGCTATTAAATTAGCACTAATTAGAGCACTGTTTCTTAACCTTTTTAAAGTCATGGATTCCTCTAAAATCTGATGAAAGCTATAGATCTATATATGGAAATATATGTATTTTATTTTATTGAAATTTGATTGCCTCATACATATACAGTATGACACACACAAAGTTTGAATAAAGTAAACAGTCTGAACAAAAAAAACTATTTTTTTATCTGACCCTCATGGACCTCCTGAAACCCATCCTTGTATTACTTAGGGATCCATGTACCCCAGGTTAAGAAACCCTGCTCTAGAGGTTTTCTTTCTCACAAAGCAATCCATCTCATCCTTTGCAGTATGCAAAGTTTGCATACTTGCAAACACTAACTTGTCAATTAAAGTTGCACAACATTTTGATTGCAACAATCACTTTGAAACTTATTTGACTCAAAACCCTTATCAATGAATCAATTAGAAAAGTTGCTTTTGAATAGATGTGTTGATCTAAATGACTTTTGCATATACACATGCACACCTCTTGTAAAGTGAATAATCCATTAATTTTAATGGTTGATTTGAATGGTTTCCTCCAAGGAAATCAACAGGGATTTTGAGTGACTAAGAGACTTTCAGATGATAAGTTTTGTTATATCTTTCCTTCCCTCTGCAGCCTTTGTAGCCACATTGACATTTCTATTTCTTGATCTGGGGAAAAAAAAACTCCATTGGACAAGAATAATTCCACAAGAATTATTCTCTTGGATTTTTAATATATTTCCTTACATGCAGCACAAAACAGATGAAAAATACTATCATCAATCTATATCCTAACTTTAATAAAGTTTCATTATTGTTCTTTAATTAAAACAAGGGAAACCAGGAGGCAACAGAGATGACTGGATCATCATCCTCTGCACCAAGCTCACATTCCATTTGTGTGAAAGTCTGATATGTTTTTCTTCTTTAAAAAAAGAAATCAAAGTAAATTCTTGCCCATCAAACTGAACCTAACAAGAAGAGAATATTGTACACTGAAACTTATAGATTCCCTAGCTGTAGAAATAGGGTGAATTTTATTTTTCAGGTTATGAATTCTGTTGATGGGTGAAAACACTTACGGAGGAAAAGAGGATATGATAAAAACATATTTTTTATCATTGATTTCAGGAGGCATTAAGATTATGAACAAAATATTGTACTTTTTTGCTGTCTGAACTACACCTCTAGGAAAGTAGAAGTTTCAAACATTAAAGGACAGATTTTTTAAACACATTTTATAAGAGGGGTATCTTCTTTATTCATGAGTTTTTTTCTCCCCATGGAAGTTAAGAATCCCTTCAATCTGATATTTCACATTACAAAACTATAAGGGAACAATGGAATTTCCCAGCCCCTCTTCTATAAAGTAAAAGCAAGCCATTTTTTAAAAAGAAAAAGAAATTCATCTCTCTGACAGTCTTTCATTAATTCTACAAAAAACTTAGGTGATGGCACTTGGCTCTTTGAGGCTCAAAATTTCCAAAATCACAAACTATGGAAAAAGCAAGAATGGTGATGAAAGCTAAGTCTTTAAAAGCTTCCCCAAACAGCTCCAAACATGGCATCTTTGAAATAAAAAACCAAGACAGGCAGGAGAGCTTTTTACAAATCATCACAAAAATGAGAATGTCTTTCATTAAAAGGAGAATGTTAATAGATATTTCTACTTAACAAAATTTGAAGGGAAATATTGAGATTCCTGTTAGGACAGAAAGTATAAAGGAATTGTAATGGAAGATGAGAAAAAATATTGTATTTTCAACGGCTGACAAAGTGTATGGTTGGATACTTAGCATTTCTATAGTTTAGGCATTGTTTAGGATTTGGACGACCTTCATTCACTTAGGTAAATCTAGAAAGGTTCCTTCAGTGAATGTAGCCTAAAAACCTCTAGTTCATTCACTGAGTTCTTCCTGATTTACTTACACATTATTTATTGTATAATTTTCAATAGCTGGTTGTACAAATCATGCTAAACCATAAACAATGATCTACGAAACACAATAGCTGGGATCACATAGCACATTAGCCTAACCAAGCTACTTCATTGTAGCTTAGCATGATAAATGAATCCACTTGTAAGAAGGATCATCTTCATGATGCTGCTAACAACCTGAAATATTTGGATGGTGGATTAGTGAACAGGGAAGACCTTGTGCCTTATGCCCAGGAAACTCCATTGGGCAGCTATGTAGCCAAGATAAATGGATTGTGGAAGTCAGATAGGCTACAAATCACCGAAGGAAGGAATATAAAATTAAAATACATTCTTCAGCTTAGTGCAACAAATTGGTTTCCCACTACCACCATTACCACTGGTCTTATTCAATTTCATGAATAAGAATTTTCTTTAGAATTTCTTCCAAAGCAAAAACGATATTTAAGGAACTTCTCATAGATGAAGTATCTCAGGAGGACACGTTTCTTTATGAAGCTTATCTATTTATCAGATTTGATACCCACTGCTTCTGGCAAAACCAACTCACAGAAGTAAATAAAAATGACACTCAGTAACCATACCAATTCAAATCAAAGTGACAAACATTGTTTAAAACATTCAAGTGTCAAATATATATAAACAATATTAAAAAAATATTTTTTAATATAAACCCACTAAGGTTGAAAGACTAGAGTAAATGAATATATTTTCAAACTAAAAAAAGTATAAAGTAGATATAAAACAGACAGACCATGTTAAGAGAAGGAATTCCAAATCTATGGGGTCACCACCAAGAACACCCTTGCTTTTCCCCACAATGGGTTGTGCCATAGACTATTGGTGTGAGAAATTGTAGACAGCCTGGGTAAATAAATAAGAGGAAGACCAGACACAAACCAGCCAGGGGTATTGGGAAAGTCAGTTGGCATCTTATCTCATAAATGGCTACTGTGCCTAGGTGGCAAGAAAATTGGATAGAAGTATTTCAAAGCAAAGAGACTCAGCTTTAATTCATTCATTATTAATGAAGGCTAGGAAATTATTCTTCACTTTCCAAGATTCTGATATCCATCCATCCAATCATCCACCCAATTATTGTGGGAACATATTGTACAGCTATCAACCTCCCATGAAAATGACTCTGGCTGGCATACAGCACACAATTTAAAAACAATAAATACATAACACCAGTCACAACTTAAAAATAACAACACAAAGGACAATACAAAAGAGCAAAGAACAATGCAGAAGAGGACAGGATGATCCTAACCACAGTAAGAGAACCATTGCAAAATCTCCCCAGTCCCCTGTGACCCCCAGGCCTTACAACATAAGTCAGATCTTGAGAGACCTCTGGAATGCTAATAGAGATGGAGTTACTCTCACTACCAGAGCAGGGGCCGGGGAGAGAAGGTACCAAAAGGTGGCCACCACAATAGACAATGCCTGCCTCCTAGGACCCAACAAATGTAATTCCCTGGCATATGGGACTTGCAGCATGCCTTCTCTTCCAGAAGGGATGGGGAAATGTAATAGGCAGTCCTCAATAACCTAGCTCCATGATATGAAGGGCTTTAAAGGTAAAGGTTTCCCCTGTGAATCGTAGCTGACTTGGCTGATGGGTGGTGCTCATCTCCAATTCACAGCTGAGGGATCCAGAGTTGGTCTGAAGATACTTCCATGGTCATGTGGCCAACATGATTATATACTGAGGTGCACAGAATGCTGTTATCTTCCCACCAAAGGTGGTACCTACTTATCTACTTGCATTTTTACATGCTTTTGTACTGCTAGGTTGGCAGGAGCTGGAACAAGCCCAGCATCTTAACTGCTTGGCCACCATTGTCCCTTAGGAAGAAGCTGAATTAGATCTAGAAGCAGATGAGCAATCAACGCAGTGTATTTTTTACATCTTTAATCTTACCTACTCATGTGGGAAGTTCATCTTTGGCTCCTAATCATGTCTCCTGCAATACAGAGGTGGAGAATTTCTCCACCCCTGGAAAATTTGAGAGAGAGAAAAAAATCCTCCAAATTTCTCAGCTTGCATATTTGGTGGAGAATTAGTGCCCAAGAAAGGCAAATGCAAATTAGGCAAAAACTCCACATTTCAAAGCAGTTTTTTTTAAAATTGAATAATAGAAAAAAGAGAAGAAATCTTCAGCATCATATTAATGTGCCACCCCAGTGATGTCCTCCTTTCTTGATCCATGTAAGAAATATTCTTTCTCCACCTGCCAATTGGGTTACTTATGGAGCTCAGCCCTAGATTTAAGACACCAGAGTCAGAGCAAAAGCAGGAGGGCTATGCTTCAAATGTGCATTTTTCAACAGCACAAGCGTCTAGACTTTTGCTGCCCAAAGGGACACACATTTTTATAGCCCATTGTTAAAAAAAACTGGTAGCAAATTCAGCTCTGCAGCCAGTGGTGAGATCTGAATCATCCAAAGGCCCCAATGCACAGGCAGAGAATTAGGTTTAGGATGATTAAATATCCATAATAAAATTTGAAAAAAGGAAATGCTCTGTCTAATTACAATAAAATGCTTTCTATCCAGGCACCTGCCTTTGCTTCTCTTCAGCTCTGACTGCAGGCAATGAATCCTTTTGTGGCTGTTGTGAACTAATTCCTCTTGGGGCTTGTTATGTTTCAGAGAAAACTGGGTAAAGCTTCAGTTCTGGGAATCAATAGCAATGCATTCTCCAGCAACTACATTGCAAATGTATTTGTCAATAGAAAAAGTTTCAGCCTACCCAAGGCATTCAGACATCCATCCCAGTCTGGATCTAGTTTCAAACACACTCACCCATTCCTTTTGGTTGCATTGCATCTGTCACTCAGTACATTTGGTTTAGCTCAGTTGCTTTGCAAATGTACCTGGAGCATTGTAGCGAGCCACGTCTGCATGTTCTCCCCATCATGCTATTTCAAATTCCATCTACACCATTTCTAATTTGATAGAATTATCCCCAAATTATATTTCCACCTCTATAATTTTTTTGATTTTGCCAGCTTGAACGGAACAGGAAATGAATTGCCAAATCCACAGGGTGATAGGATTCTGTTCGCTTAACCAGAGAGAAAGAATAGCGCATGTGGATGGAAATTTGTGTACTGGTTCCTAATTTACCCAGTGTTTGATAATTGTTAATGTTTTTAACAATTTTATGTTTCTGTATTCTTTTTTTATGATGTTGTAAGCCACCCAAAGTTGCTTGACAATGAGATGGGTAGCATCTAAATAAATAATAAATAAATGACTTCTTTGGAACTTCAGTAGTTACACAGCTTAGGGTATGTTTTTCTTGCAACGTGGTTTCATTTAAACATGGTACCCTTTATCCATGCCTTTGAATCCTGAAAGGCAGTTTGCATATCATGGAGTTCATAAACCATGACCATTCAGGATTTAACAATCATGTCTTAAACCAACATAGAAGCCAGTTCTTACTGTCCTTGGTGAGGAAGAATGTCATGAAGAATGCAAGAACATGTCATTCACAATGTTATTACAAGAAATATGATTGTTACCAGAGTTTGAGTCATGGGAAATGTGTTAATGCCAAGCCCTAAAACAGAGTGGTCTATGCTGAAAGAATGCTGGAAGAAGTTACATAACTCCACAAATCAAGTTAAACAGAGTTTCAAGTACTGTAGAAGCATCATGGGAGATTAAAACCAGAACCTCCACTTACAACATAACTAATCTCCAATCCAG
>JANHZU010005540.1:0-21467 GCA_032468055.1 Acrochordus granulatus | reverse complement strand
TTATATACTTATAAATAAACATAACCAGATCGTGTCTCTATATATATATTTTTTCTTTTAAACTTTTAAAAAGTGAAAATAAACAGCTTTGTTTCACAAAGGATCTGGTTATGTTTATTTATGAATCACTGCATTTCAACTTGGCAGGTTTAGCTGTATGTGTTTAACTGGGTGGACTTTCATAGGACGTGGTGCAAAAAAGATGCTAATATATACTCAGACAATTTCAAATGACATTGTTGCGGTAAAGGGAACCAAAATAAAATTAATGTTTGTAATGATAAGTGAGAATGACCTTGGGAGATAGGAGGGAAAGCCACAGATTGGACAACCAGCATGTATAATGTACATCAGCTCATACAAGGAAAGAAGGCACCTGTTCTTGGCAACTACAGAAGACTACAGCTGACACCATATGCTATGCCCAAAAAGCAAACATATTGTCAGGGCCAAAATTAAGAATGGCATTTTGTGATTTGTCCAAGCTGAATTCTTTATTGTTTCCACACCTACAATACAGATAAATCTTGCCTAGACTCTACTACCTGCATCTGCAATATATTCTGTGAACTATTACGGAGAGGCTGTCTTCATCCTCATTCTTTCATAAATGATATCTGGGTTGTGCTGCCTCTTACTTCTCTGGACTTCACCCTCTCCTTCCTGAGAATCCACCATCCTTATTATATTCCATCATATACATTGTGGTTTAATATGTACTGAGAATTCAGCCATTCTTTAGATCTGTGGAATACTATGTAATTAGTTAAATAAATGATGGCCTCATGTATTTATTTACTAATGAGATGAACCCTTGCATGTCAATGTCCTTATTGGATCCTATGCTTAATTTATTCAGCCAGCCAATCTCTAATAAGTAATTCCACCAGTATGCAATCCTATGAAATGGATCCAAAAAATTGGAACAGCCAAACCAAAGGAGACAGTTGTTCCCATTTGCAACATGAGAGAAGTTGACACCACTCAGCATTCTAGACATCCCTGGAAGACAGGGATAGCAGGGTCCAAAAGACCCGAAGAAAGCTGTGTCATGAAGATGAGGCTTCCAAATACTATTGTCTAATTGTTCACATCTACGAGCATGGGGGAATATATGCCTGAATATTTTCAGAAGCATTTTGGCAGCTGAAGTCCACCCATTTATTAAGTCCTTGTGTGAGGACAAGTGCACATGTATATATGTGTGTAATATTTTTAGTGGATGATGATTAAGCAAAGAACTACCTCAGTGTCAGCCTTTTAAGGTAGACTGGACAGGAAACACAACCGGTTAAACTAATTCTACTTTATTGTGAAGCTGCATTAACAGAATCTTGCAAGTCTGAAAATTCTCTCACCGTCACCTTTACAGTCTGAGAACCTTAGGGAGAGTCTCTCCTGAGCTTCTTGACCTACCTGTTATCCAGCTGTGGGCTATGCTGTCTGTTATCTGATCATTCCTATACAGCATCTCTTCACCCATCTCCCAAGCTCTTTCCCACATACTATTTACAACAAGAAAAGATTTTTAAAGAAATCTCAGCTCAGCATAAGTGTAAATTCACACTTGCTAAATGTATCTACGGAACTATCCAGCAGTTTGTTCTAATCCCCCAAAAATTGGTGGACCTAGCATCTCTCTTGGAGTAAGATGACCTCATTGACCAATGCCTTTTTGAGCCTCCTTCCCCTCATCTCCCCTCTCCCCGAAAATGTCCCGAAGAGGCCCAGTGACAAATGTCTCTTAAAATCCTGCCCTTCATCTTTCAACCACACCATTAACATTCTATTCACAAATCTCTCCTCTTTCCAATATTACTGCAGATTAATTGGCAGTGTATAAAAGATGTTGCCAGGTTCACAATGGTAACCATGGTAGCCTTCATGCTTTCTGCACAATGCATACGTAATTCATTCCTGAAGAAAACATAATTAGAATGTAACATAATATGGTCTTTCGAAGCACTGCTATGCTATGGAAGTCAAAGAGGAGGAGGAGGAAGAGGGGAAAGATTCTGCCGAAAGAAGACATCGTTTCCATCTGTTTTGTCTCAGCCTTCTCCTCTTTGGAAATCCTACTGTTGCAGCGTGGCTGATCGGGAGGCGAGCTCAGGATGTTATTTCAGACTTCGGACAAAAGGGGACACTGTGACATCTTTTATGGTTCCACCAACCTTCTACAGATCTGTATTCAATCTGTAACGGACTGTAGCATTTAGTGCCTAAAAAAAGTTTAGTGTGTCTCATGAAACATTTGTTTATTTGATTCCCAATATTTAGTGGCAGGGGGCCGGAGGGTGGAGAGGCACATTACTTTGTTGGTAATGTGCAGCTATCAGAAGACTGTTTCCAAACAAAAATTCTGGGTAATGGTGAAAAATAAGAATAGACAAGGAAAGCATTAAAGTTGTCACTGTATTAGTGAAGCCTTCCTTTTGAACTCAGTAGAACGGTTGCTCCAAACAGAAATATCATGTGGTTTGCAAATTGTGAAATACACATATTTGGGCTATGACATGCTGTCCAGAGGGAATGATCTACTTATTTTGATCTTTTGATAATGGGAATATCCCCAAGAAGGAAAAACAAAAAGACACTTCCTTCAAAATATTTTCCCATTTTCTTTATAGTCTGCAAATATTGTCACCTAGATAGAATGTGTCAGGTAGAATTGTCACCTTTTCACTTTCTCTCATGAGGCTCCATAATTTTAACATCTATACCCTTAGTACCAACTTTGAAAAGCTACAAAAAGAGTAAGTATATTCTATCCCTGGACCTATCTATGATGTCTTGCTGAGGAGGAGGAGGAGGAGAAGGAGGAGAAAGAAGGAGGGGGAAGGAGAGGAGTGGGAGGAGGAGGAGGAAAGAAGAAGAAGAAGAGGAGGAAGAAGAAGAAGAGGAAGAAGAAGAGGAGGAAGACGAAGAAGACGAAGAAGAAATTTGTTTTTGTCTTCTGCTAGAATGTACTTCCTGGTACATTCAGCCTTAAGATTTCCTACTAATTTCTGTAGCTATTTGAGTTTGATTAGTCAGGCAACTTATTCTCAAATTCATAAGGGGTTTAGTAGCCAAACAGCGAGCAGGTACAATCTGTCTCTCATTCCCAAAGCTGATAAACCCCTTGAAAATGGGTGATAAAAAGAATCTGAACTTTCATGCCTTAATTCAGCTCTATATAGGTTTCTTGTACTGGACTTGCTGGAATTCTTGCATTCTTTCTTTAATGTACTCAATACGTTTTTCTAACCAGAGCACTGGGAGATGTAGGATTGATCACTTCCAGGCCAGACTGTTACCAGAAGCCCAATAGCTACATGTTGCTACTTAAAAGTAATAAGTGTCTTGCTTCTGGAATCCTTGTTTTATTTCTTCCAATGTTTTTTAAAACATCATGTAGTAAACAAGAAGAAGAGGGGGAAAGGCAGATAATGTATCCTACTCCATCCATTAATTAAACTGCAGTAGCACATATGTATTTCTGACAGAGTGATAGCAACTTGGTGATTTATTAAGACAAGCATATTTTCAGTCCCAGTAATTGGGAAGCATGTTTGTTAATAATTATCTAATTGCCACAAAGTCAACAAATTATGCCCAAATCTTTGTTTATTTTTCTATTTTCAACAATGCAAAAGTTCTTTGCAAAAAAATATAGATTGAGATCACCCATGAAAATGTTCAGCCGCACATTTATTATTTCTTGGAACACTCATGGACATTATATTTATTGATGGACCTACCACCTTCAGTTCAGACAGAAGATAATATTTCATAGTAGCAGACATACCTAGTAAACAACTGTTAATTGTAAAGGTGAATTGTCATATGTGATATCAAAGTAGCTCTCTTTCAGCACTACTATTACATGCTTAATTCACCATGGAATTTGTTTTCTTTCTGATGACATAAAAGAGAAACTTTCCATATTTACAGCAAAACTATCTGAAATAGGGAATGTTCATGTATATACAAATGCTTTCACATTAGTTGACCCCTCCATTATCAGGGTTCCAGTTTACATGAAAGCAATCACATGTAAAACAGCTTCCTCTCTTCCCTTGCTGCAGTGAACACGTGAAGATCATACCTCAAGAGGACTCATGTATTCCACTTATGCAAAAGTCAGTCCCAATTGCACTCAATGAACATTTCCCAAACTGTCTAAGAATCACAACTTAAATGATGCATTTGAGCCTCTTGCAGGCTGTATGCAGGGTCATCATGCACCCACCAGCAATCAAAAAGTCACATCATTCTTTCATATTTACATCAAGAAGTTACTGGACTTGCACAATGTGCTCAGTCCAAAAATGTACTATGTAGCATGTATCAGGCCATCATTTCCTTCATTCTTCACAAACAGGAAGAAAAATCTCAAAGAGATGAAATCATACAGTTTGTTGGAATACAACTGAAGGATTTTTATTGACAATAAAATCTACTTTTCCACATTTATCCAAAAAAGGATTATGAACAGCCAGTTCTCACAATAAAGGAAAACTTTTGGCCCTTCTAGTATGCATTAGAAAGGGAACAGAGACTCCTACTGTTCCCATACCAATGACATTGCAAACTTCTTTGGAGACTTGACTATTGATCCAGTCTTGGGGAAGGGGCAGTGTTAAGACCTCCTCCGTATTTTTCTTTTTGTGTATGTATTCTCCCTCCTCTACTTTTTTCTCAGTTTTACAGTCTTATCTTACTTCCCAATAATAAAATTGTTTGGAGTCAGATGGCTTTCTGTTTTAATTAATTAAATAACAAACTCACACATTGCAAATTATCAGTCTATTTTGCTTGCCAGCCATCCCTTGACAGTACACAGGTATGCTTTGTTTTCCTTGACAGTATAGCCTTGGTGCCATAGAGTGCTAAGGACATAACATGAGGCTTGGGTTACACACCATTTACAACAAACTAACACCTTGGCAATATACTGCAATGAGTTCAGTAGCATTTATTTCTAGACATTTGAGCACAAGAATGCAGCATGAGTCCTTTCTGTTGTGCCGCAGTACTAAGCAGATACATCACCCTGGGACTAATGATCCTAACTAATTATTGTTAACTGTGTCACAGATTCAGATGGTATGCCTAAGAACATCTGTGAAAATATTTTTTTTATTCTTGATACATAAAGCTTGATTGCCCAGTTTATACTGTGCTTTGTGTCCATTAATATACAAGTTTATGAATAAAAAGCAAATAGAGAGGCTCTGAGGATCTGGATATTCTAATAAGATAACATGGGAACCTCTCTGGTAACAAAGAAACCTCAGGTAAGAAGTATTCTGCAATTCCAGAATTAATTAATGCATACTCTGTGCTTTCAGAAAAGTTACCAAGAGGCATATTTTGCAATCACATATGCAAATGCAGCAATACACACCTCAGGCTTCAGCAGAGAAAAATAGGGTTTCATGCTAAGCACATCCCTTCCTTGTTCATAAGTTCTAAACAGCCTAGTGAGCAAGGATATCACTATTGCAGCAGAAAGCTTGCAACAGAGAGAAACCAAAAACTCTTAATCCAGTACAACACTTCAGTTGAGAGATGATTTTTCAATTAACAACACATGGCATGCTAGTAGAAAAGTCAATGTAATCCTTTGACAAGGTGATCACCAATAACCATACCAGCATTTCCTGCTCACAGCTGCTTTCCAGATGACTTGGTA
The DNA here is from genome assembly GCA_032468055.1 of Acrochordus granulatus. Lineage (NCBI taxonomy): Eukaryota > Metazoa > Chordata > Lepidosauria > Squamata > Acrochordidae > Acrochordus > Acrochordus granulatus. The sequence goes on along the minus strand of JANHZU010005540.1, from coordinate 15,787 downwards.
AAGGTCTCTGTGAGAAGTAGAAAAATTAAGGGAAAATAGCACTCTCATAGTACATGTGGAAAAGCTTTTGAAACTAGGCATTGTATTTAATGTTCAACAAAGGCTACACAGCCTTGTTGCTGGCATTTCTTTCCAGCCTCTACCATGAACCATAAGAGGTATTTTACCTTCTTCTGGGTAGTGACGTACTGTAGTGCATCTCTGTATGCTCATATTTCCTTCTCTGGGCCTAATCAGGGTGTGTATATACAGTACATGTTGCCAATGTGCATGTCTGCTATGTATGTATGTGTATGCATGCATACCTACAATGCTTTAATTAGAGTGGTGCATCCTTAGTTGCATGTTTCTGCTGTTTCTTTGTTTACCCTTATTGGGTTTGCACTGGCTACATGTGCATAGGGCATGCTACACCATGATCAAGTGAAAAGGGATAGGAAAATTAAAAGAAAGTAGCCAGCAACATTTTGAGCTTTTTCCTCTCATAATGATGCACTGGAGGAAGTTGGGGCTTGATCGGACACGTTTTTAAGCTGCATCTTTTGCTGGCTTCATCCCTTGCCTTCCATTTTCAGAAAGTTATCCTTCTGTCAAACAAGTTCTAGAGCCCCCTTTACAGAACGTATTCCCAGCATCCCTTCAGTTTGACAATACAAAGCACATTCACATCTTATTCTTACTTTGCCTTGAAAATATTTAGTTCAATTCAGTTGTGTCCTAACTTGCATCCATTCCCACTCTGCCTTACTAGGGTTGATGGGCATTTGGTTCTTTCTTGCTTAGAAAGAAGACAAGTAAAGAATATGATAAAGATACATAAAACTATCTACAGATTTTGGAAAAGTGTTTAGGGAAGCATTTTCCTTATTCTCTTACATCTGAAGAACCAATGATCCTCTGTTCATGGTACATGCAAGGTCTTTAGAATTCATTAAAGAAGATGATTATTCATTGAAAACATATTAATCCATAGTATTATTGCCCCCAGACTGCAAAGCTCACCAATTAAAACAAATGTCTTGGGAAACTGAATGGGAGTACTGTTAAAATATCTGATAATTCGGATAACAGTTTATTACCATCAAGTACCAAATGCAGACAGCATATCCTAAATGCTGACTTCATTGAGCTTTGAATTCATACATTCTTATGGCATTCCTATATGCTTGCATTCTCATGTTCCTATGTTTATAGGGAAAAAGGAGAAGGTTTAGATTAATTGCAAAAACAAAAAACAAAACTTGATATCTAACTCGGAAAAGCTCTTATATACTGCAAACTGCTCCATATGTCTGCTTTTGTTTTAAAGTGATGCACCCTATGTCTTTAATTGACAAACAATAATAAAAAAAGCCTTTATTTTTAGCCAATATTTCTGGAGCTCAAAATTGTAAACCCTATTCTCCCAAAACCGTCTGCAGACAACAATGAAGTTTAAAATATTCTACAAAACCTCTCTTGAATAGGCCCAAGCTTGACCCTAAAAACATTGCCACGTGCAGATGTTTTCATATTATTGTTCTTTGACCCTCACAGCTCTGTTCACTAAAGCAACCTAAATAACATTGTGCCTTGTAAAGCATTAACAATGTAAGTTGCTCAATCTCTTTACAGTACAGCCCCACTTAGCATCACTATTCAAGTGTGTTTGTTAGTAGTCGCAACTCTGGTACATTTCTGCACCCAGGATAGACCCATTCAGAAAGAAATAACATCTCTTAAAGACTTTTTCTTTCTGTTCATGAGAGTGACAGCTTGTCATCAAAAATGACATCCAAGCATCCAAGATAGAAAGGTTGCAATATGTACTTTTCTACTGAGAGGTAGGATACCATCTGCTCCAAGTACAAGTAGGAACATCTTGTGCCCATAACATGTTCCATTATGAAGTAGGAAGGCTAAAATATTTCCATAATGAGTTACAGTAATGGTGACAGTACCAGGAATGCTATCCTGGGCAGCAGCTACTGCTTCATGGGCACTATGTTGGATATCCAAGAATTATGATGACAGATTTAATTGCAAGATGTTCTTCAGCCTGTTCTTATGGCCTCTACTAGTTCATAATCCTGACTCCTGTTTGCTTTATTCTGAGTGGGCAGCCATGGACAGATGGCTTACTTAGCTTACAAGAGTTGTATGGCTGATTATATTGGGGCATCGTCTGCTGTCCACCATTCTCTTGAAAGGTTGCAAGCAAAAGTCTTAGTGTGCAAACTGTCATTTTGCAGAACTTTTCATTCTTCAAGGGTGTATAAAAATTCTGTCTCCCAGAATTTTCATGCAGACTGTGTTTAATTTTTATATATACTTATCTACTTCATGTTTTGCTTCATTCGATGATAACCTAATTATCAAATAGGTTATCAACTTGTTGGAAACTTCAGAACAATTTCTGAATAATGAAGAGTCTACACAGGAATCATCTTGCAGAGGTTTTGATCCATTGCTAGAAGCAGAGTAGCAATGCATTCTGTGTCACACAGAGGGAAAAACAGCAAACTCTATAGCTAATTTTGATAATTTGTAAAATTTGTATTGGTCACTTTCCATATTTATGAATATATGTTAGAAAAAAAACCTCCACAGAGTTATCTCTCTATCACCATCTCTCCATCTTCAAATTTTTAACACTGTAATTTGAATTAAGGCTTGCAAACCTGACCATCTTTGAAATGCTTATAAGCTCTGGTATAATTTAAAAAGCATTGCATGAGTTGATGAAATTACTGTATGTTGAGCATACTATTGTGTATGCTCAGGATATTTTGTGGAAACCAATTGGCTTCGTTCTCCTTCCTTAGCATGATTTGGATCTTGTATATGAGCAAAGGTCATATCAAGGATTATAATTGAGCTCTTCCACTTCCTTGTATCAATAATATTGTCTATTTGATTTCTATATGCTCCATCTAACAATGAGCATGTATAAGAAAATCATTTTAATTCTTTGAAGAATGTTATAGCAATGAAGAAATCACTGGAGTGGCTGAAACTGCAAAGCTTTGTCCCTCCTTTTTGTTCCCAAGCCATACAGTCCATTTCTCCCCTGAAAACTTCCAACTTTGGCATTTTCCTTTCCAATCACTGAAACTGATTATTTTTACAATCAGGGCATTTCAGACAAATCAAGCAAAACTGTAAATCCATTATAGATATACTGGATGCTAAATAAGTCGCTTTATTTTCAATAAAAATTTAAGATTCCTGATTCAAGCCTGTACTAATTTTCCAACAACAACCACATTTTTCATGTTATCTTCCATTGTAGGTATTGTATGCTTCTCTGTCACCCCTACAATGTCATTCAGGAGCCGACATTAGCCTTGACTAACACATTTAACAGTTTATTTTTTTAAAAAAATATTAGATTTATATCTTTCTTTTCTTTCCATAGCTCAGTGTGTCAGGCATAATGCTCACACCTTTTATTTTCCCTACAATAACTAGCCTGGGTGGGTTTGAGAGTGCGATTGGCCCAAAGTGACTCAGCCAGTTTTTCTACTCAAACAAAAACTTATCCTGCTTTCTAGTCCAGCACATTAAACACTACATCAAACTGCCTCTCATATATTCTACTTTGAAACATACCCAGTGAGAGAAGATGTGAAGAGAAGATTCTGGTTGCTTTATAAAATGATTTATAAAACCATGTCTATATCTTTTTGCTCGTTTCCCTCAATAAGAAAGGATGCTGTGTTAATAACAGCTCCTCTGGATTGGTGCAATTACTAAGGCTGAGCCTGTCTGCTGCTGTCCCCATTAATTTATCCTTTGAGCTTTCTGGTCTACGTGGTTCTGGATATCCATCTTGGGACCCATCTCTACTTATCCTACTGGTAAAGGTTTTACTGGAGCTTTGACCCAGCTCTAATATTTTGGAAGAGCGGAATTTTCAAGAGAACTGAAGCTTCCTATATTTCTATTTAGAAACATAAGACACTGTCATGAACACATCCAGATCACTGATTCATATTGATGCTGGTTTTTAAACTAATAGACAGATATATCCAGATCTTTTCAAACTCTGCCTGGCAATACAAAATATCAATTGCTTTACAGCTGTCAGTTAGATGGACTGTAGAGATACAGTTATAATGGATTTTTCATAATTTGTTGTACTCATAAAGCTTTTACTGCTGCTCCTGACACTACTAAGATATGCTTCAAGCTGGAAAGAAAAAAAGGATTGGGAGTGATGGGAGAAAGGGCTTTTGTGAATGAAATAAATTTTGCTGAAAATCCAGAACTCTGTGAGCTAAGCATTTAATTATCTTAGCTACGTCTAAGATAAGAAAGTTTGTATTCCGGTCTCCTATACCCAATCCTCAGGTGCTATGCCAATCCTAAAAAACTGCAGCCATGGACTTCAAACAGTCCATTGGATGTAGTTACACATCCTTCATTTGTTGTATTCCTGTAGTAATTTATCAAATGGCTTGATTCAACAATACCCTGCAGATTATATTAAATGACTCCGCTTCAGAGAAAGAAGTTTTTAACAAACCCTTTTTAAAAGCTTTCATATCAGAGCAAAGATGAACTTAAAGGGAGAAACAAAGTCACATTGCCTGCTGATGAAGCTTGCAAGTGGTCCCAGATGAGCCACTACTAGATCTGAGGAATCCTACAAGGAAGGAACAGACAGCAGAAGTCTCTTCTTGCAACACTTTTGTCAGTATAACAGGTGCTTGGGGGCCTCTTTTCTCCCCTCTGCTTCATATTTTAAGCCTATATTCTCCAGGAGATGCCATATGTTTATTAGGCCAAGACTATGAAAGGTTTCAGTTATTGTACATTTGTTGGGATACAGGTTCACAGTGTCACATTTAACATTGCAAAAGTTCTCTTGTTGTCAGTCTTCCCAGGAAGACCAGACAGGAAACAAAACCAGCTAATTAGAGCTAATTCTACTTCATTGTAAGGCTACATTAACAGAATCTTGGAAGTCTGAATGTACAAATCGTCTATCTCCTTTACAACCTGAGAAGTTAGGGAGAGTGCCTCCTGAACCTCTTTCTCCACCTTTATGCAGCTGTGGGCTATGCCTTCTCTTAACTGACCATTCCCTCGGCAGCATCACTTTGCCCCATTGTCAAGATCTTTCTCATTATCATTTCTAGAGTTTCAGGCACATTTTTTAACTCTTATATGAAGATATCAGTCATTAAATCAGGAGTTCTTTGAATGCAGAACAGGTGCTCTACTACTGCACCTTGCTCAACTTTTGAGTGACTCTCTACAAACAAATTACTCTTCTCAAGTAATTCCAATTTTATTCATGAATATCAAATCTGGATTAATAAAATGTGCTCCGTTATGTAAGTAAAAGCCTTGTAGTTGAATTCGCACAACAGACTGAGCTCAGTTAGAATTGCTCAGAGTTCTTCTAGGTTAGCATGCTGGATACAACCAGACTATATGATTACTTAGTGATTCACTGTATTATACAAATCCAAAAATGTGATTAATTCAGTAATCAGACTGACTTCTGTGAATGCAGTTCAACTATTATGACACTCTGCTTAGGCTCCACTACATCTAAGAACCAACCCATATTTATTTGATTCTTCTTCCTCATAAGCGAAATACTCCCCTGAAAAAGAAGACAGTTTCTTATCTCTGTATCTGGATACTAAATAGTAAATACCCAAGGAGGTTTTCCATATACAGGTAGTCCTCAATTTACAACCATTCATTTAGCAAGTGTTCAAAGTTACAATAACACTGAAAAAAGTAACTTACAACTGGTCCTTGCACTGATAGCCATCCCAGTATTGCCATGGTCACATGATCAAAACTCAGGCACTTGGCAACCAGCATGTATTTATAATACTTGCAGCATCCTGGGTTATGTGATTGCCATTTGCAACCTTCCCATCTGGCTTCCAACAAGTAAAGTCAATAGGGGAAGCCAGATTTGCTTAATGAACATGTGATTCACTGAACAACTGCCTTGATTAGCCATAAAAATTCTGGACTTAATTGTGGTTGTAAGTCAAAGACTGCCTATATTTGGATTGCAAATCCAAGCCAACAGATAAAAAAATAAGCTGTAGAACTTTTTTCTGGTACATAGTTAATCTCAGTATGATCTGTCCATCTGCCTCTGGAGTAAGAATGGAAGCAAGTCCATTCCATGCCACAGTCATTGAGTGGCAGAGGATCCAATCAGTGTACCCTGAGAGACTTCCCAAAATTTATTTAACCTGATTACTTAAGGCTGATAAATATGGCCCAGCCCAACTCCTGGGTCAGCCAACATTTCAAAGCATCTATTCTCAATGGCCTCCTAGGCAAGGGAAATTTTTTAAACAGAGTGTCCTTGATATTGGTGTCAAACTTACATGGAATTATTGGCTAAAAATAGATCCATAAGATGGTTGGCTAAGAATAAAACTATTTTTCAACCCAATAAGTCTGTTACAATTTCTAAGAAGTGCCTATTCTAGAGCAAGATTTCAGTTGTTGGACTCCATGGTAAAATATGGGTGCTTCCACCATTTGCCACACCATGAAAGAACCTGTATATGTGGTATCCCAGCCAATGAAACTATACATTAAACAAATTGGGGTACCAATCTAACTCGGTAAGTAAGGGAGATTCATTTCTCTGATTACTACTTCTTGTATTCTCACATATGATTTTATCACTGTATTTCACCTATTTTATTTGGAATTAGACTATGTATTTTACTCTATTTTATTTTACTGATAAGGTCACAAGACTAATCAATTAATAATACTACTACTTTAGTACGACTTGTGATACACTATGGCGATAGATTTTCTTTGTTTCTATTCCAAAATTCTGTTTGTACAGATGTCATTCAGGAGCCCTTTTAAAGAAACCTTTGAGATTTAAATCCATCCCCTGAGACACACATAGACACACACCCAGAAATATTCTATGCAGTTTTGCTATTCACCAATAAATGTAGACAATTTCTTTTCTCTAATCAAAGAAGTCAGTTTATCCATTTCAAAAAGTATCTACGAATGTATAAAGTCACTTCAAATAATACTGGAAATGTGAAGAGAGAAAGATGAACTGAACACAGCCAGCACAGGGGAAACTTCCTTAGTTCAAGTAAACCATTTTGAACACTGAAGCAATTAGCATTAAGTCTCCCATGAAAAGACCATCATAAATTACAACCAGAAACAGAAAAACAGGAAGGTTAACCATTATTGTTCTCACTAAATTTTGAACAAATTTAATCACATTCAACTGCTCCTGGTAAGGTCCTGCTGAATCTTGCTGGCTATTGAAAAAACTCAAAAAGCATTACAGGAGAGTTCATTACTCTGATCAGCTAAAAGATAATGGAAATAAAAAGAGTTAGTATGACCTGGGTACTGGGTTAATAAAGGTGTAATAACTTTGCATCACAGATATTGATAGGATTGACAATGAAGAAGTCCATGGAACATTGTTTCGATGGTGCCTGAATTACAGTGACAGAAATTCATTGTGTGGGATTTTCTGATTTTCCTTTCCAAGACCACAGTGTGTAAGACCTTATAGCACGAGTGCATCAGAGCTCTTCAGAATAGTGTGGCAGGGTAAGTTGCCCTGATGGCTTCAAGATTACTGTTATTTTTGAAAAACTAAGCTCAGTGTTACATAGACACCAAGGACCTATGTACCTAAAAAAAAAATCTTGACGCAGGCATGTCTGTCTTGCATACAAATTTAATGAATAATCAATATATTGTTGTTCTAATTCTACGCTTCCTATGTTGTATTTCCTTTTCTACTGGCTGCACGTTTCTGGATACACATTTTACAGTTGAATACACACTTTCATTTATTTGTTTATGTCATTATTTTATCTACTGTTGTCTTGAAAGTACACTGAGAGCTGCTTTACTGGAGTCAAATTCCTCGTGTGTCTAATCATGCTTGGCCAATAAATAATCTGAATTATAGCTGGAAATATATAAAAGGCAGAAATATTAAGCAATGGAGGAGCATAGTAAGCAATCACTGAATATGACTGAAGTGACTTTTGCATGATGTGGTCTGAAGATACTGAGGATATGGGGGTCTTTGGTGCTCTCTGAGCTTGATTGCTTGCCTGCAGATGTTTTATGACCTGACTAGGAAACATCTTCAGGACGAGAAGGGAGTGTGGTTTGCTACAGGAGATGTTTTCTGGTCTTTTTGTTTCCTTTTTAGCTTTTTTAGTTGTTTCTTTTGAATGGTGTGTAAATGTGGTTTATCTCTATGTATCTATTGATGGCTGATTTCTTTGAAAGCCACACGTACAGGAATTTCCTGGCATTCTTTGACTTAGCTTTGTCTAAGATGCTCACAGTTTCCCAGTTGAAACTATGGTTAAGCCTGTCCATCTGTTGTGAAATTAAGGAGTTTTCATCATGTCTTCTGACTGCTACTTGGTGTTCATGGATGTGTTCTGGTAGTCTTTGGCATGGCTGTCCTACAGAAATGGTAGCAAATTAGAAACGCAAGTCTATTGTGAAAAATAGCCAAGTACTCCATGACCAAAGTAACAACCCAAGAGAAGCTGTGTAAGAATCTTATTCAGACAAGTATAAATGCGCAGCAACAACCCAGAACATCAGAAAAAGGAAACAAATTGTCTATAGAATACCTTGCAATAAAATGGATAGTGATGCAACTCTATCAAAAAATGTCTGATTATCAACCTACAACAGCACACCCAGGCAAGCTATGAAAGATAACACTCCATTACATCAAAAATATCTCAGAAACAACCAACAGCAGCACACAAACCAATTAAAACCTTCCAAAATTTAAGTAAACCAAAAAAATCCCATAGATCAAAGAATGAAAAAAAAGGAGTTTACATCTACAACAGTGTAAAGACTGTAACAGCCACTGTGTTCCTCAATATTTCTTGTTTAAAAAAAGTTGTTGTTTTTTTTCTATTAGTTTCTAGTCCCTGTTGTTTCTAGGCCCTGTTGTTTCTTGCTTCCCTTCTCCGAACCATTTCCAATTGGTCTGAAGTCTTCAGGTGGTAATACCCAGACTTAAGTATATCATTTATGGTAGAATCTGATCAACATCGAATAAAGATAAAAAAATTCCTTCAATTGATAAACCCATAATTGTTTTTTTTACCAGCCACATCACAATGAATCTGTAATCAGCTACTAATATTACTGATTAAATGCCATACATTGTTTTCATCACCCCTCCAACATCCCAAAACAGTTTTTCTTTTTCTATTCTAGGGACACAAAAATTTCTTAAATAGCTTACACCAACTCTCTCGGTATGCACATATTACCTTTTCCATTTCTCTCCTTTCACAGATTCAATCTGTCATTTTCCTTGACTTTCTTAGTATTGGAGTGCACAATCAAATTCAAGCTGTGGCAGCAAAGGAGACAGGAATAGCTCTATTCCTTCATGCTGGAGCTATTATTGACACAGTAAACCAGGCATGCCCAGCAAAATAATTCAGTGTCACATCATGCAGCTGAAATCATTCCAGAATCTGTATTTGGTAAGATCCACAAGGAATATTCAATGGTGAAACTGTTGAGAAAAGTGTTTCCCAACCCCATCTCTTTCTCTTGTTCATCTGACCAATGAATATGTCTCTGTTAAGCTATCTCTACTCAAAGTACAGCAAAGAACACAACCAACATTCTCATCTGATTCAGAAAGAAATCTGGCAAAATTATTTAGTCCAGCTGCTTATGGTCATCTGCACAATACTTAAAATGAATTTTTAAAGTCATTTGCTTAGGGGACAAATGGAATTAATCCAAAGCTTCATAGGTTCTATAAAACAGTTTCTACTGTTATTTATAAATCTTGTAATAAATGCTTCCCCACGAGCAACAACAAGAAATAGGGCCCCAGGCAGTATACAAATGATTCAAGACTTCCATTTCAGAATTCATTTATGTGTGCAAGAAAGGTAATTCAAAGATTGAAAAAGTTTAAGTTTTATACTCAAAAAGCCAATTGTAATCCAGGTAGTCTCAAGTGGATTTGAATCTGGCACTCTCTAATCCTAGACTAACAGTCTGGCCATTACCATTTTATTGGTTTGTCCACAAATGCAAAGGAGGTCTATGGAAAAATAGTCATTATTTAAAACAACTCTACTAATCATCATATACAGTCCATGGTTTGCTATGTGTACATTAATTGAAAAACCCAAGTGAACTGCAGCATTCAAGCATATTGTAGAATAACTTGTGCAAAAAGTACAACAGTGGAATAGCTTGTGCAAAAAGCTGCACAAGAATGACCTATTTTAGTATTCTAAACCAACTCTAAGACAACTTCCCTAATCTCCTCTCCGGAGTTAACCATCTCTGTAACAATGTTTTATAGATCTATGGATTGCCCCTTATTGACCCCATAACCTGATCCCTAATTGAACATGACAACATGCACTAAGTTGATGGATGCAGTTCTGGATTAGATCATTTGGCATTTTCTAGTGTTCTCCTACCGGTTTTCAAAGACTTCATTCCAGAGTAAGAACGCTTAAAATGCTATTTTAAAAGCACATGTTCTCTGAAGAAGGTACGCCTGACTTATTTTGCAGATCCTCAAGTTCACCAAATAGTAGCTCTTGCAAGACTTTTCATTAGGAAGAGGCACTTCCAATGTGTCCTCCTCTGTAGAACAACATTTGTTACTTGCAATATGAGAGGCCATAGCTCAAGGAAAGAAGGCATGCCTCACCGAGAAGCCATATGCCTCATTTCAAGTAAGAATCCAAGTTCAGTCTTTGATAGCTCCGACTAAAGACCCTGATGTCTAAAAATTTCATTGGGCATCTGCCAAGGTTGCCACCTTCATGGGAGAAAGCAGGTCCCCCTGCTGTTTGAAGTTATTTCCCTTCCTTTCTCCATCTTTTCATTATTTGTTTTCCTCTGTAAGCAAGTAGTCATTTACTAGCATGAGAGGATAAAGCAGCACCCTCTGTTTCCTCACATGTCCTCAGTGTAATGACAGTGGATAAGAAATACATGTCTTCTGGATATACACAGCCATTGAGGGCAAGGACTGCCCCAAAACTCAGCTGGAATGCGCTTTCTCTGTTGGATTTTTTTAATACCTAGATTCACCATCATGCTCAGTTCAATTCTAGTGCTTTGAACTAACCATAGTTGATAGGGTCCACAGGTAATGTTAAAGGATAAAACATCCTTGTAAAACAAATAGTTTTTATTCATACAATACACAAAGCTACAAACAAGAAGTGAATCCCAAGAAGAAGGTCACTGGGAAAACAAGATGAAGAAAGAAAAAATGTCAGATTTTAGCTACTTAGGGGCAGAGAGGATGTAAAGACAAACTGCAGCTTCTACTCATTTCCTCTTTAAAAAATACCTTAATGAGCATTTATTTACTGAGTATATCTAACATTGTGCTCTCTTACAGAGGAGAGGATGGTGGGGAAATACAATTCAATGACACTTTAATACAGTGTGAAATTTGGATTTGTGAACTGTGGATTGCTCTTTGTCTTAGTTTACTTCATTCAGCACTATGCTTCATTAATCTCTGGCAAGTTCGTCATTTAATGCATTTCATATTAAGGTTTGGGCAATTTTTCCCCTTTAGTTTTAAAGTTCTCATGTGCTGTCTGAAGATAAAAATATCCGGGCATAAAAGGTGAATAGAAATTAAATTGTTCTTTATTTTTTGTTATTAATAACAAGTTCCCAAAAAGTAAAGGCTTATTTTTAGTAACCCCAAACTTTCAAAAACAAATCTGAATTTGGGCTAAAGTTGTTGTTTTTTTTTTACTCCATATAAGGCTGCTCTAATTCCTAGGCACGTTTTAAGAGAGTTTGCCTGGCTGGCATCTCTTTACATCATTTTATGTATTTCTACTTACAAACGACAGCACGGCGTGAATGTGCATATTTTCTGAGCATCAGCTCTGCAGGATTGGGGGTTTCAGCAATTTTAGCAGTGTCCTCTCCATTTCTCTCTCGCCATGATCAATATGACTGGTTTCCAAAAAGTTTAAGGAAAGCAGAAAGGCAAAATCATAAAGGCAGCATACAGCCAAACCAGAACAAGTAACTGAGTGATTTCTTTCTCAGTTCAAACACAGAACTGGCTCAGACATCAGCAACTAATAGTAAGTCAATATTTCAGACAGGGTGGAGGACAGCAATGCCATTCCTTAGATCTGCTTTTCCTAAGATTGCCAGATGTTTCTTTCTCTATCGGATGGTGGTTTTCTGGATGCTACTGCATGATTCCACCTATATTTCCAATCTAGCTTCTACGAAGTCTAGTAAATGTCAACCTGCCAAAAGGTAGCTAGTTTGAACAATGAAATCTGAAATCTTGCTCTAATATTAGTAACGCTTGAAATGCCCATATGGCCAGCGGGGACTTTTGTTTATTAGCACCACCTGGAAAGTAGACAGCAGAGCAACAGACTATGGAGTAGGACATCCCTTTCCTTTCTCTGACCAAGTGTGAGATTGGATAATTGTTGCTTCATTGCAGAACCAGCCAAATACTGCAGGGCTAAACCCAGCACTTTCTATTTTATTGGCTAATGTGGCAGATTATTTTTTTTTTAAGGAAGCTAATCAACATCATTTAGAGCAATGTGATCCTAATGACATTGTTTTGCCCTGGAGTATTTTGATCTGAGGTTCAAACAAGGTCTTGATGGACAAGGAGGGTGCTCTAAGCCATTTTGACTTGGAAGATTTAACACATGGAACATCTTGCAACTCCCAATTATAGCTTTAACTATGAATATGCAATGTTGTTGAACATTCTCAGTTGTGCATGAATTTTAAGCAATTATAACTGGCAATGATCAAAAGTCATCCCTATTAGCTCAAAATAACTTTGGTTTAAACCCAATATGGTGACCATAGGAGGGGGATGGGGCATTCACTATGCTTTCCTAGATTTGAAAGCATCACTTTCCATGTGTGTGTGTGTTATATAATTATTCTGTAATATTTAAGTGTTGAGAAATGTTACACAGTCACAAAAAGAGCGATGGAGAAAGAGGCAGGAGAAGAAGTGTTAAGCTCTCCACAACCCAATCAGAAAGGGTCAGAGAGGCCCATGAGATGAGGAATCAGGCAAAACATTGCAACTAATGAGCTGAACCCAAAGAACTCAGATGAAAAATAGGCAAAATTTAAAGACCAAAGTTGAAAGCAATTTGATAAATTGAGGCTTAGTTATTTTCCTTTTCTTTTTAGCTTGGACAATTACAGATTTAGAAATAAAGGTATTGGAATATTTTTGTTTTGTTTGTTTCCTAAATTCATCTTTAAACTACAGGGTATGGAAGATGCATGGATGGTTCAGCCACCCAAGAATTTTAAAAGGCCCCAATGCAATGTCACATTAAACCTAAGGAGGAAGCTCAAAAGACAAAACAGAAAAGGCTTCTGGTAGTTATATTCTCAAATCCAGGAAGATGGCTAACCTTGGTGATCTCAAAAAGCTGAACAGGGTATTCTTGAGTAGCTGGTTAGAGAAAATCCAGAAATATCAAGGCACTGGGCTAAACTGGGAAGTTGAAAAAAGCAGCTTAAGAAGAAGGCAATGGTGAAATAGTCACATGAGCCCCCAAAACCTGATTTTTTTCAGCAAGCAAAGTTGTTTTCATTATCCCCTGGTTAATAGGGAGCCTGAACACTGGTAGTACTGTACGTAACAACTTCCCTGTCATACTTCTGTTTTATCTATTTTTATCACTCTGATGGGTTTGTAGATTGTTTTAATGCCTGGTTTTCTTGTATGCCACTTGGGGTAAGATGGGTGGCCACATAAATTTGACAAGCGAAGAAACAAACATAGTTGTCATGAAAACTGTACCGTTTGTGACTATTTTAGCTGCATTTCCAAACTCGGAAGGTAAGGAAGAAGAAATTCCCCATCAAACAATTTCATCAGTAAACGGGGGATAAAATCAAACTGTCACCTCATATTGCTGTAACCTTTTCGTTTCCACACTTGTAGCTGAAGTTGGTAAATATTTGGCCTCCTGCTGCCTGGCCCAGCTTCGATCTGCATGGAGCCAAGTAGAAATTAGTTTCATTCCAGCATATTAATTGAAGTTGACATTAATATTCACCATGAACTTTCAATTTGATTAATTTCACAATTTACATAGTCCAAGTTCAAACAGAGGTATTTGTCCAGGAAAACAAAATAATTGGATTTGGTTTGCAAAGACGAACAGCACGGTTCAATTTCATTTTTTTAAAACCCTTAATAATGACGGTGATATCAGCAATGATGAACATGTTTTAATGTCCAGAATTATGCTATTCAGTAATGCTGCCTCTTTACTGCTAAGTGTGACCAAAAGTTCCAGCTTTAAAAGCCATCACACTCCTTAAGATAACTGGAGGAGCAATTTGCGACCATTTTGACAAGCTTCCTTGACATTATTTGAGGCAAAATGACTATATTCTGACACACCAATGTCTCCATCTGTCAAAAATAGTTAAAATTAGGTATTTGTCTATATGATCCATTAAGACAGATTTTTCCCCCAAGATGGTTTTGATTTATTCTTTATGACTGTCTGCCACCAAAGAATCCACATTATTCTCTTTGTTTCAAACAGAAATTTCCATGCAACACTTCAAGGAGAATATGGGCTTTCAAGAAGGAGGTATTTATGAACTCCTCAGCATAATTCATTTATCAGAAAGTATCTTGTCTTCAACTTGGGCTGCATTCAACTTAATCCATGACTCACTTTAAGTCCCACTGATTTCCAAACATGAATAAATTCAGAAATGACCCATGTATATGTTGGTAAGCAGTTAATGTTTCCAAACTATTATTCAACAATCACATAATTCTTATATCCTCTTTAATATCTCCCATAAGGTATATAAAATAATTACGTATTCTGAACATGCTGAAAGCAATTTATGCCTATCATTACTAAGGCAACAAAGGGAATTTTGGTTTCAAGTTCTTACTAGTCCTGAAGCTAATATTTTCTTTTTCTCATTTAACATTTACATTGAAGCCACCAAGCTCCCTATCTGTGAAATGGATCTGGTGGGAGACTCTGAATTTTTTTCTGATGTTAATGACTAGAGGTAGCACACCAAGGATAAATCAAAGGTCCTGATAGCTTCCAAACTTACTATGTTTCTAAATGCAATATTAGAAGAGTTGCTCTTGAAGAGCATTTGGAAGCTTCAGTTGGTGCAGAATGTGGCAACATGAGCAGTTTAATGGCATTGGTTTCACAATGCATCTGATGCCATTGCTCCAGGAGCTACATTGGCTTTGACTTTGCTTCTGGGTACAATTCAAAGTGCTAGTAATTCCCTTTAAAGTTCTTCATGGCTTGGGACTTGGCTACGTATAGGACCATTTCTCCCCAGTTGCTTATTCTGGGGTTTGTAAGAATGTCAGATAGTAGGGGCCAGCAGGAGGTCTTTTTCTGCTCTGGAGCCTGCCTTATGGAAATCCAGTCCATCTGAGATTAGGTTACCCTGACCCTGCTGACCTTTCAGAAGGTCCTAAAAACTTGGTTTCATGCCCAGGCCTGAAATCCCAGAGCTGTACTAGATCCTTGGCTTTGATGACAGTTATTTTATTAAGCTCAGCTGCCATGTGTTTTATTCCATATTATGTTTTTGATTTGTTTTTATCTATTTTATTATAAGCTAGCCAGAGTCACCTATATGAAATAGGTGGTAATGCACATTAAATCAATAAAATGTTATAGATCTACCATCTTTCTGGTTCCTTTTTGAAGATGGTTTGCTAGGCACATCCTAAGTTATCAAATAAAAACAGTTTTGCAAG
>JANHZU010005539.1:51958-68848 GCA_032468055.1 Acrochordus granulatus | reverse complement strand
GGTCCATCCTCAGGGTCAGGATGGGAATGGACTGGGAGGTAGGGAGGGTCCTTGGACCACTGAGGATGGTACTATTTCTGTCAGGATGGATACCAAAGAAGAATACCAAGAGGGATGCCAGAAATGGTTTAATAATGCTTTTAAAAAGGTTTACTATGTAATTGCTCCTAAATAAATACTTACAACATTGGGAGGATATGACCCATATTAGGTAGAGGAGCCCTAAGAAGGGGTAAATCTTATAGCCATTTTTTCTTGGTGCATTCTGAGCTTAGTGGTTTGTATTTACACTCCTTGGAGAATGGATTACAAGAGAGTAAACAAGCACACAATGGGGAATACCCTCAAAAGAAATACCCTGGCATTGGCTTAAGATGAAGCTCAGGTGAAATTGCTGAAGATCGTGTCAAGTTCAGAGAGCAGCAGGGGGAAAGGTGCTAATTAACTAGGACATAGAAAAGCCCTTTAGGAAGGAATGGGGAAGGGCTGCCCTGGATCTTTGGCAGAAAGGAGAAGCTCACAAATCTCTGGAGAGGGGGCATCTCCTCTGCAAGGGAGGAAATTCTGCCAAAGGGGAAAGCATTCTGTGTATGCTCAGAGGAACTAGAGGGGCTCCAGAGAACCTGAAGTCTTTGAAGTAGTTGCGCTTGGATGCACTAAATAAATAGAATATATTGGTCTGCGGCTATGGAGATCAAATAGTCTGAAACTCAAGGGCATTCTGTGTAGGCTCAGAGGAACTGTCTCGGGTCTCCTGCCCCCCATGAGATCTTTTCTGCACATGCGCTCCCAATCTTTAGAAGGAGGAGGTCAATCAGGCACTCTGCACATACTCGGGCCGCTCTGGAATGGAAGCAGACAAAGGGGAAAGTGATACAAAAAAACCTCTACTTGGTCCGGCACAGGACAGTGGCGCCTCCTGGGACGTCCTGCCGGGTCCCGTGGGGTCCCTGGGGGATTCCCACAGATGGAGGTTGGAGGTCAGTGGGGGAGAGCCCCGATGTAGAAGCGGAGGGGATCGGGGTCCCGTTCAGTTTCTTCTGCCAGCCGGGCAGGTTTGGAGTTTTCCCGCCAAGCGGCGGGACCTCCTCGCAGGGAACCTCGCCTGGGTCTCCTTGAGGCGAGCGGGGACGCGCCGGTTCTCTCCTCTGGAGGGGCCCCCAACGCCCCGGGTCCCTCCCACTGGGCGGCGGCCTGCCAAGAAGCAGGGGAGAGGCCAACGGGGCTGCCGCTCCTTCGCGAAAGCACTGTGTGTATGGTCGGAGGAATTGGAGGGCATTGGGGCCTCGAGAACGCTCAAGCCTTTTGAAATGGTTGGTAAATAGAAGAGATCCCGGGTCCATGAAGATCAGATGGTATGGAACTCAAAGGCATTCTGCGTAGGCTCGGAGAAACTGTATCTCGAGTCGCTGCGAAATGAAAGCCGACAAAGAGGAAGGCGGCTTCGCCTCTCCTCCTCCTCAGTTCCGCCCCACCCACAAGGCATCGCGCCGTTCTAGCCGCCGCTTGTCTCCTTGATTTCCCACAAGGCTTTTCGCGCCGGAGGGCCAAGATGGTGGCCCAGGAGCGTGAGGGCGCCGCGTGACGGCGTTGATTGCCATGGCGGCGGCGGGCCTCGGCCGGCGGGCCTTGAACCTGGCCGCGCGTCGAGCCTGGGCCCGCTCGGCTGCCTTCGCGCGCGCCGTGAGCTTGGGGAACTCGCTGCCACCAGGTAAGGGAAGGTTGGGCGACTTCTTTCCGGGCGTGGGCCAAGGGAGAGGGGGAAGGCCGGACTTGTGCCCCTCTAAAGTTCTGCCTCTTCTAGCTCCAGGCACCGGCCCCCGGCAGCCCCTCTGTGCCTCTCCGGCCCGCCGGCACGGCCCCGAGTCTGCGCTAGATCACCTGGCCGGGATCACTCCGAGAGAAGTCGGCCCGTCGCCAGGAGGGCCGCCCCCACCTCCCGCCTGTGCCTTTCACGGTAGGCCTGAAACGGGGGGGGCGGGACCCTTGAGTGAACCCTTGGCGACACGTGTCCGCAAGGGTGTCACTCCTGCAGACATTGTCGTGGCCCACCCAGCTCTTTTCTTTTGGCTGCTCCGCTCTTGGCCCGTCTCTCAATCCCATGTTAGGAAAAATGGGCTTTTCTCAGTCCGTCTTTGCAATTCAGATGTTAAGGGTAGCTTCTTTGATGGGGGGAGGGTGGGTAATGCACGTGAACAACAGAAGAATCCCACGTGGGAAGCAATCCTGTGGAGTGGCGGTGAGAGTAAGCGTGCACTTATTTGTTGTGTTTCTGTCAGAAAAATGATTTGGATGTGACTGAAGCAACAAAGCAGCCTTTCTTCACTGAGAAAAATGATTATAATATAAAATTGTTGTCTATATATAACAAAATTATATACAGTATTATTACATTATATAAATTATAAAATATTGTAAAACAGAAATAGAGCAGGCCTTACATATAATTATAATTATATTAATTATGTTGTAAACCACTCAGAGTCCCTTAGTTGAGATAGGTGGTGTAGAAATTTTATAAATTAATGAACAAATGCATCCCATGGAATCTGCGGTGCAAAGAAGGAGTTGGGGTGGAGAAGGACAGGATATTTAGAGCATGAGAGTACCTCCTGAGCTTTGAACGCTGTTTGCAGGAACCTCTCCTAGTGATCCACTAAGCATGTGCACTGTTCTTGCAGATGAGCACAGGACCTTGCTAGCCCACTGTCCTGATCAGCCAGAGAAACCCAAAGTCTTGAGAGTGGCCATTATTGGGGCTCCCAATGCTGGGAAGTCCACCCTGTCAAACCAACTGCTTGGACGGAAGGTAATGGTGCAGGGCTTGAATGATTGTTTTTAGCACTCAATTTGTACAGTATATTGTTGCATTATTTAATCAGTCATTTGGTGTATTAGTCACTTCAATCATCAAAGCAACTCTTGAGTGCTTACATTTAAACCTCCAGAAGGTTTTGGGAGTCTGATGGTGCATAAATACTATGACTAATTAAACCTGGATTAATACAGGTAATCCTCAACTTTCAACTGTTTGCTTAGTGACCATTCAAAGTTATAATTGTACTGAAGAAAATGTCTTAAAATAGCACTTATGATCTTTGTAGCATCCCCACAGACACATGATAAAAATTCAGGCACTTGGCATCCAGCATGTATTATGACCGTTGCAGTGCCCAGGGTTATTTGATCGCCATTTACAATCTTCCCAGCAACTTCCAACAAGTGAAGTCAGTGGAGGAAGATGGATTTGCTTAATGACTATCAGATTCACTTAACAGCTCTAGTAATTTGCTTAACTTTAGCAAAAAAGATTGTAAAATCGGGTATTTAACAATCGCCTTGGAAATTCTGGTCCCAATGTGGTTGTAAGTTGAGAACCATCTGTAAATGCCAATATTTAGGCCTTAGAATATAAATGTTCTGTTTTTTTTATAGATCCTGCCAGTCTCCAGGAAGGTGCACACAACACGATGCAATGCTCAGGGTATCATCACAACAGAGGACACCCAGCTGGTAAGTAGTCATAAAAATTAGTCTTAACTGTTTTTCTTTCAAAATTGAGAGAAATGCCTTAGAAAGCTTGTGGGGAAAATGGTTCCTGAGTAGTTTATTCCCATTTTCTGTTGACAGAAACAGGATCACACGTTGTCCCTGAAGTTAGTATGTAGGGCTGATTTTAATGACTAAAAATTGCTTAGTTTATTTAGCATTTTTTGTCAGCCTTGCTCAACCAGATGGCTTCTAGATGTGTCATATTAAACTTCCATCCATTCCAAGTCACACCATCATTGTGATTCTTAATTAGATTTATATTCTGTCCAGAAAGCATTATATTGTGAAAGGTGAAAAATGTATTTATTTAATAAAGGTGGCTTTCTCACTTTTTTCACAGAGTGAATTCATATTCACTCTGGATTTTCAAAAAATCACCATTTGAAAATCACCGTGGATTTTCAAAAATCTGTGGAATTATACTAAAAACACTACTGGTGTCTAGCAGAGTAAAGTCTTCATAAACCTCCCCTAAAAGGGCTTTCCATGGAATAAAGCAACATCCACCAAAGCTTTGCTTCTGTGTTGATCAGCAAGGGAGGAAGCTTCGGGTGTCTAAAGAATCACATTGTGGATCCTTTCCATTTTTTTCTCCCTGATCTTTCAGAAGAGTTGGTACTCCTGACCAAAATGGGATTTTCAGTGTTCAGGGAAAAAGTTTACTGCCCAGCTTGTTCCTCTCTCCTTAAGGCAGTTCAGGGCATTCTTGTTACTTAAAAAGTTTTTTTTGTCTTAATTTCCTTTTTGGGTAGGGCAAAAGTGAGGAAAATATTGCCCCAATTTGAATATATTTGAATTCTTCTTCTCTCCCTAGATAATCTTGGACACCCCTGGCCTTACCACCTCTGCCAAAGGCAAAAGGTAGGAATGCTTCTGGAGAAAGTGTGGATCTCTGAGGGGTGGGGGAACTGTTCCGTTTATGACAGATGCTTTGTGTGCTTTCCATTTCAGGCATAAGCTGGAAAAAACTATGTTGGCTGACCCACTGAACAGCTTGAACAATGCAGATTTAGGTGAGGGTTTGGTCTCTCCTCTTTTGCATCACTTGGATGTCATTCCCTGCTGCTGTTGCAATGGTTGTGTGAAGGTGGCAGGGCTGCCAAGGTTGCTCCCTTCCTGGGCTGCAAATTCCACCGAATTCTAATTTGCATTAAAATGGGAAGTGAAAAAAGATAGTTAATCCAATGTTTGTTTCCTCCCTTTTCCTGTTCTCACAGTGCTGGTCCTTGTGGATGTCTCAGATCGCTATACCCGGCACCAGCTTCACCCACAAGTCCTTCACTGCCTTAAGCTGTTTCCACAGATTCCCAGCATCCTTGTCTTGAACAAGGTGAGTTTGCCTGTAATCCCTGGGCAGGGAGGGGGGTCACCTGTTGGATCATCCTGACTCGGGTGAGCCTTCTTTCATTCACCAAGAGCAAAAGAGGCCTCCAAGTACATGTGGCATGTGACCAGCCAAAATTCTCTAGAGGATTGTAGTATGTCATGAGCAAACATAATCATTATTTCCTACACAAAAAAGAAACACAGTTTTCTTTACTGTAATCATGCACAAGAAACAAACTAATTTCAATCAACTCATGTAGTCCTCAACTTACAGCCATAATTAAGCCCAGTATTATGGTTGTAAGTTGTTTGGTGGTTAAGTGGATCACGTGACTCCACTCTGATTTTACAACCTTTTTTGCAGCAGTTGTGAACGTGATTGTAAAGTGAATGCTGCTGTCATTAAGCAAATCCATTGTCCACAGTAGGCATTTTTTGCTGGAAACAGGAAGCAACTGTTGGTTTCTAGCAAAAAAACACTGTAAATTGTGGTCATGCATTTGCAGGGTAGTACAAATGACCATAAATGTGGGCCGATTCCAAGCACCTAAATGCAATCCCATGATTGTGGGGGGTTGTGTAGTTGTCAGAATTTTGAATCTGAATGATAAGTACCTTTTTGGGGGGGTGTTGTAACTTCAAATGATTTTATTTATTTATTTAATTTATATGCCACCGAAATCCAAAGACTCTCATATGATATCAAATGATATCAACTGGTCATAAGTTGAGGACTATCTGTATGCAGGAATGCCTTGAATGTACAGTCCAAACATAGAAAATGCTTTTGCCTGCCCAACCTGTCTTTTATTGGGATGATTTATTACCTTTACATGATCTTTGATCTGAGAGCTCAAAGGACCTTCTGGGGAGCCTCCCTAATTTTATCTCCTCTGGGAGGCAGGTTGGGCTGAGGGAACAAGGAACCCACAACTCTGCAGTGAATGATGCGCCTATCAGACGGAAGAAGTTCAAACAATTTGTGCCCAGGTTGAGAGGGGTTTGCAGATATCTTCTCTGCCCTTCTCTTGACTCTCAATATACAAGTCTCCACGGAAGGTAGGCTAGCTGTAGTTATTCTTTCTGCAGTGCTGACCGTTGGAGTTTGTACCTGTCCTGCGTGATTGCTGCACCAAACCAGGCAGTACAAAGGATAGATTCAGTGACTCCTTTGTAGAACTGTATAAGCAACTCTTGAAGTGGGTTGAACTTCTTGAGCTGTCTGATAGCTGATTTCCCACCTTTTGGGCTCAGGTGGATCTGGTGAAGCAGAAAGGCCTTCTATTGGAACTGGTGGTAGGACTCACTGAAGGCTCGTTTGGTGGAAAGCAGCTGGTTGCCAAGTCTTTGTACAGGCCCCCCAAGAGCTCCCAGACCTCTGTGGCCCCTGGGAACACTCCTGCAGAGCATGTGGAGTTTCTGGCTGAGAAGATCCCAGACAATGCTGACTTGGTTTCTGCAAAAGAGAGCGGCACTCCAGCTAAGCGCACAGAGTTCCAGACAGGCTGGCCCTTTTTCCAGGAGATCTTCATGCTGGCTGCGCTGGAGGAGGTGGAGGTGGAGACTCTGAAGGCACGTGAGTGGCCACAGCCAAAAGCCCAGAGCTTAGCCACTGAGTTCCTGCTTGCCATGAGGGAGGGGCTCATACTTCATTCCCAGCCTTGCCAGGTTTAAACAGAGAAAGGAGGGAAAAGAAAATTGACTGGGCACCTGGGTTTCCTTGGTCCTGAGTTGGGGGAAATTGCCAGTATCTGACTTTGTATGCAGTTTGAATGCTTGTTGTGGTGTCAACCAAGTCTTATCTGGAAGGTGAAAAAATCACAGCTTTTCTCTTTTCCCAGCAAGATGACTAAGTGACAGGTTCAGATGTGATGGGAGAAAATGTCTCTTCATCCAGAATGTAATTCTCCGCCATGGGATGCAGTGACAGACACTAGTTAGGGAGACCTGCCACTTGCTATTAAGACATAACTAAGGATAGCCTCTACTCCAGGGTCAGTCTCTCTACAGATGTTGAAGCAAACAGGGGAGTCCCAGAGCCTTCTTTGCAGTCAGGATGGTAGGTTAGGAACCAGATGCTTCAGAGCTCCTACAGGTAGTGTTTTTGTGGAACTGAAATGGTTGTTAAGCAAAGGGAAGAGAAGGATGGGTTCTGTTGCATCTACACAGAATATTCAGGAATAAGGTTTTGGTTATTTGGTTATCTTTGAGTATTCTGGCAGGGCAAGATCTCAACTGTGGCTTCTCAGCCCTGATTTCTAGCATATGCTGAACTCCGCTTCCTCTCCCCCATTCACCATCTCTTGGCTCCTGTGGAAGAAGATGTGACATGGTGTCCTTTTTGTCCATAGAAATACCTTCTCAAGCAGGCCAAGCCAGGCCCCTGGGAGTTCCACAGCGAAGTCTTGACTAGCCAGTCACCGCAAGAGATCTGCACTAACCTCATCCGGGAGAAGCTCCTTGAGCACTTGCCACAGGAAGTGCCATACCTTGTGACACAGGTTAATGCAGTGCCTTTAGCCCCCTACCCTCTAATCCCAGCCTCACCCCCTTGATTCATTGTAGAGCTCCTGTGGACTTTGTGTCTTTCAGAAAACAGCCCTTTGGGAAGAGGGTCCTGGTGGAGAGCTCCACATTGTGCAGAATTTGGAGGTCCCGAAGGAGAGATATATGGTAAGTGCTTGCGTTTGGCACCTTTTTCTTTGTGGATGGGGGGCAGCATTTCAGCACAATTTATTCATTTGATTTCTCTAGCCGTCCATCTCAATCAAGGACTCTGGGCAGCTTTCAAGCCCAAAAGAATAAAAAAATAAAAAGCATTTTAAAAACAGTAAAAACATCCAGAAAATAAATACACACAGCAGCTGAGATAATTAATCAGCTAACAGTAAGGCCAAGAAACAGGGTCCTTAATACATTCATAATACATATTTTATTTTGTTTTAATGGTTTTATTTTATTTTTAAGTGTTTTTAATGTATTGTTTTTAGTGTTGTTAGCTGCTGAGAGTCTCCAGATTTCGGCAGCATACAAATTTAATTAATAAATAAATTCAGTGCCCCAGGCCCAGCTACATAGCCTGGTTTATAAAACGTTACAAAAGGCCAGCAGGGTTGGGGCCGTTCTAATCTCCAAAGGAAGGATATTCCACAAGGCAGGGGCCACGCAGAAAAGGCCTGTCTTCTATCCTCTCCCAGCTGATGGGATCTGCAGCATACCCAATCTTCTAGATCAAATTGGATGGGGAGAGACCCTTGGAAAAAGGCGGTCCCTTAGGTAACCTGGTTTCAAGCCACATAGGTTTTAAAGATGACAACCAATTCAACAACTTGAATTGCACCTGGAAACACACCAGCAGCCAGTACAGCTCATGTAGTAGTGATGTTACATTTGCTGTATATCCAACACCATTTACTACCCCTGCAGTCCCATTGAAGTTTCCAAATGCTCTTCATTAGCTTGTTGACTACTTCTAGAAGTCTTTTTTTGGCTGGAGGGATAGTTCTTCAACTGAATTCACAATATGATCCCAAAAGAAATTCCAGCCAGGTAAGGAAGATTGCAAAAGGGAGGAAGGCTCAGCAGTACCAATGCAGCCAAAGGCTTCAGAGAATGACTGAGTTTAGAAGTAGCTCCGATTGCCTTCAGGATTCAAAGCTGGCCATTACTGGTGAAGCAGGGAGAGCTGCAATGAAGGAACACAAGTGGGCTGGGAAAGACTCCTGCCCATTCCTCTACCGAGGCCTTCCCCCCGCTGCTTGGAACTGGGCTGGAGGCATCATTTGCCCCTTCCTCTTTGGGTGGAGCCTGCTTTTGTCAAGTCCCACCCCCGTGCCTGAAGGAGGACAAACATTCTGCTTTATGTATTCAGGATTGCTGTGGTGAAGGAAGCTCTCTCCTGCCAAAGGCAGCAAATACCAATTGGTGGATCTGGGGCATCTGGCTCCTCTGGGAGAAAAGAAATTTTAGTCTGATGGAGTATGGATCTTGCTAACTGGAGCCATTTATTTAATTGAGCATCTCAAGATATCTTCTGGGGTTATGGTGAAGCAATTCATTCAGTGATTGGAATTTAAACATTCTAACAAATGCACCTTTTGAAAAAGACATCCGCACAATACATCTTTTGGAAT
Organism: Acrochordus granulatus; assembly: GCA_032468055.1. NCBI lineage: Eukaryota > Metazoa > Chordata > Lepidosauria > Squamata > Acrochordidae > Acrochordus > Acrochordus granulatus. The sequence continues at coordinate 59,837 of JANHZU010005539.1, read as the reverse complement.
TTCTTTTTGCCTCACTTAGTGCTTCCTCTTCAGCCCAGTCCTGCTTTGTCAGGGCCTTTCCCTCAATGATGGGTGCAGACTGCCTGCAGGTTGAGCAGGAATGGATGTGGGGGAAAGGATCTAGGTAAATGAAGTAGGGATGTCAGACTCCAAAGCAGATGGGCTGCTTGGCTGCCTTGAACACTCTTCTTCAATCTTCCTGCAGAAGATGTTGATTGGCTACCAGGGCGAGACGATCAGCAAGATTGCCATGGAGGCTGGTCACGACTTGATGAATGCCTTCCTGTGTGAAGTGCAGCTGAAGCTCTCCGTTCAGGTGAAGAAATGAACCTCTTGTCCACCCTGTAACAACTGGTCACTCTTAGATGGGTCTCTTTGGACATTCCTTTTGGGTGCTGCTCCTGTCTGGCCAGGATGACTCTACAGAGATGGGCCAGAGACAGTGGCAGCAACTTGGAAGTGGAGACTTGTCCTTCTCTCTTTGGCAATAGGCAGATGCACAGTTGCCAGTGGGTCTGAGCCAATGGCATCCCTGTGTTCTTGGCAGGCAGAAGAAAATTGAGTGTCAACTCTTGTTCCGTCCTTTGACTTTCAAAGAGTCAAAAAGTTTTGTACTCTTGCTCTACCTAGGAGAAGGGGTGGTGTCCCCTGGCCTTTGGAGCACCACTTGCAGAGGTGGCAGCAGGGCCCACCTAATACATTTTTTTCTGTATGAGGGTTTCTTTATGAATCTTTTCAACTAAACAAAGGAACCTTTCTCATCTCAATAGTTGTTCCTAAGGCAGAAGTATGCCAGACATGCTGTGGTGCATACATTGCACAGCAATAAGGATTTATCCAACATGCCTATCAGCTGCATAATGGCTTATAGCCCAGAACCACCAGGAATCTGCCCGAGTGCAATGATTGGGGTTGATCTGGGATAGCATTTCCCTCCTTATTGATGGTTCTGCTTTAAATGTCACAACTGGAAGAGATAAGAGGACTCTGTTTTCCAATTAGCCTACCAGTAAATGCAAAGGAACACTTTATAGTTAACTAGCAGCTGGTTGGCCTTCACAAAGGGAGGCTTCTGTGGAAAGCCAAAATAGGTTTAACTGTCCTTAAAATAGAGGAATGAATGATTAACAGATTCCCATCAGAGCCAAGATTAGGAGTAGGATAGTTAAATCTCAAAAAAAAAGTTCTGAACAATCTACATGTTTATACTTCTAATAACTTATTTGCTTAGCTTACAGGAAGCTTGGATATCTTGGAATAAATGTAAGAATAGTTTTGAATAAACTTTAAAAGGACTTAGAAGGGCTCATTCTTTTTGCTGGCAAAAATAATTGTATTTTAAGTGAAGGGTTTTAAGAATTAAAACATTTTAAAGTACTTCTGTAAAAATTAGATACAATAATATTTGACAAGAAATGGTGCCATTTGTTTTTTCAGGCTTCATCTATTTTAAAATGGTAATTATATACGAAATCTTTTTAGCCCACCTCGCTAGTCTGCCGGGTTTTTTATTTTTATTTTAATGTGTTTATTTTATTTTTTATTTTATTTTTTTAATGTTTTTAATGAATGTTTTTAGTATTGTTTTGTTAGCCGCCGAGAGTCTCCGGATTTTGGCAGGATACAGATTAAATAAATAAATAAATTTGTTCTCCTACAAATCAATGCAGCAACATAATGCTTCTGAAATCCATTTGCATCTTAAGGACAAGCCCATTCCTTAGATGGCTGCAAATTCCAAATTCTAGACAGAGAAAAAAATTGACTTGCTAGGGGTATCAATCTGTCCATCTATGTAAACACACTTCAGCCTCCCCTGAATAGAGTGGAATTCAACACCAATTGTCTCCTGTTTACAATATAGCTCTGGCACACCTCCCAAAACATTTACCACCTCATTCACATGTGTATCCAGCTGACCCTGAGGGGCCAGATTAGCCTCCACCTTACATGTCTAAGTCTTTTTTGTCTAAGCCTTTTAATTGTCTTATAGCGTCCTATGTGAGAAAGTTATAAATTCCTGCTATCTCTCACCATTCCAGTTTGAATTGATAAAGCTCTTAGGAGGTAATGAAATATTTTCATATTAGTCGCACCAAAAATAATAGTCCAGTTGCCTTTTTTGATAAAGTTTTTTTTGCAAGCTTTTGCAATGTTGCTATAGTAAAGGCATTCTTCAGCAGAGGACACTTAACAGCAGCCACGTAGAACTGCTAATTCATGGAATCACATTACTGAGTACTGTAATGTTTGAGGTTCTTGATTTTAGGCGTGCATAACCTAAATTATTAATTTTTGGCAGATCATTCCAGGGGAAATATGAGAATCATAATAAGATTTCATGATGTTGTGGAATGAGAACATTAGGAGAAAAATCTGCAAGTCTTTCTTCTATTCTTAGGAAAATTACATAAAAATCTTTGAACAATTTTGACAGAAGACAAACTTTTAAAAGAATCCACCCCCTCCCATCAGTGATAGGAGAAACTGATTTCTTACTGCACTGAAGGCTTTCAGCTATTGAAAAAAATAAACTTAGACTCTACCTCAATAATACTGAAGACATGGCACAGTATTATATATATATATATATATATTACTGTGTGTGTGTGTATATATATATGTATATATGTGTGTGTGTGTATATATGTGTGTGTGTGTGTGTGTGTATGTATATATATTACTGTGTGTGTGTGTGTATATATATATGTATATATATATATATATATAATGTACTTGTACCTCTGACCAGTTCTGTAGTTTAAATGAAGATAACAAAAATAGCTTGTTAAATCAAACTGGCTATCTTTTGTCTTTGGATATGAAAAGTAGATAGCAACAACTTCTTAATATATAGTATTAAGAATTATATATATATTTCAGAGGTCAGAGGTACAAGTACATAATCAGCTGTTCAGTGGCAATTTATCATTCTGAAAATTTTCAAAAGCATTGTATAATATGCTTTAATTAGGTATTCCAGAGGTATAAATATTTCCCAAAAACTATGCATGCATGTTATATGACCTTGGAGTTCACTATTTTTTAAATTATTGTCATAAAACTAGAATGATATAACACTTGTCTAGGATTTTAGAGCACATCCTATCAAACAGCTGTGGCCATCTTCTTCACACATTAAAACCTGCCATGATTAATTTCATATGTAATGAAGTTTTATAAGAAACTTAGCAGCCACTCAGTTTATCGCCAACATTATCAAATTTTTGTGGTGTCGCCAAAGGAGTTTGAGGATATAAATCTTCTGAGAAAGAGATAAAAACAAATCATAACAACAGGAGATTAAGCAAGTATCCCAGCTTCAGGGCATATAAAGTCATCTTATAGATAAGCACAAGAAACTAATATAAATATGCCAAAAGTTTTATTGGAAAAAATTACATAAAAAGAGGCAAAGATAGGGCTTTGACCTACTATTCCAAATGTAAATCTACTGGAAGTTCTATTTAAAAAGCTCCTTTTTTGTTTTGTTAATATTAAATATTCCTATATGAATCTTGTATAGACAAAATCCTGAATGTGTGTATTTAAACATAATTCCCAATTAGGGGAAGGACAAAGAATAACAGATTTCAATTCTTGGAACTTATGTTTCAGCAGATTATTCCAGAAAAGAAGTTATAACAGTAACATCAATTTTACAATGAACTCACATCACTAATTACTCTGGTGGCTGGTCCCTTCCAGTTCTATGGTTGTAAAAATATCTTGCTGTTGGCCAAAAGGCTACCTCCAGGATTGAACAGCCTGGATGAGAACCGTTGGGAATTCATGGGTTGTTGACTAGCTTGAGTAAGTGAGAAAGCAAGTAATCATAGAAACAGAGAGGAAAGAAGTTATTAAAGCAATCAGGTAACAACCACCTGCTCAATGCAGGAATCTAAATGGAACTAGCCTCTACCTGAGCATATCTGATGCAAGGAAATCTCCCTTGTTTTGTTGTAATCATTTAATTGTGATTTTCTTCTTCAGCTTATAAACTCTTTCAAGAATTTATGGTTCAGAAAGATTTCCCCAACCACCTAGGAGATCTCATCCCATACTTACAACATTTGTTATAATTACATTGACTGTGATTCTAGCTTTGGGTTGTTTTAAATTCATGAAGGATGAATTTAATGATATACCTATTAGCTTCTATGAATCATTATTGTATTGTTCAATAAAAAATGTTTCTAAACATGAAACCCCATTTAGCCAAAAAGTTAGAAGCAAAAAAAAAAAATTGTTGGGAGTCTCAAGGAAATCCAATATTTTGCAGAAGTGTAAATACATATCTGAGGTTATAGGAGGTAAAGCATAATAAGCAATAAACTTGTTGGACATAGAATCTCCCGAACATATTTGTAAAATACTGGAAATTTTGAAAAATACAGATATAAAAAGCCTTTTTTAGAAGAATATAACTAGGCTGCCTAATGGGTTGGAACTGTAGAGGACTGCATACTGTGACAAGTTATCCACTTATATGGGACATAGTCAGGCATTATTTTGCATGTGAGTTTTTTTCTGAATGCTGGGGGAGAGAAGCAACCAGTAAAATGTATTAAACCAGAATCTGATTTATTATATATATTTCATTTTCAGAAATCTAAAACAAAAACTGTCACAGATTTTTTCTAGTCTAGGAGTGAGCTGCATTTAGCCCCACATCAGACCTGAAATACAAGCTCTAAAACTAGTTTAAAACATTTGTTTAACTGTCAACCCCCCCCCCAAAAATGAACCATGAGAAAATAAAAATCTTAGTTCCACTCTTCTGTAAGATATTATCTTGCACACATTCTTCATTACTTCAAGCAGTGTACCTCTCCCTCCCAAATTTAATGTAGTTCATCACCATTAAAAGGTCCTTGTCTAAGAGAAAAGTTGGACAGAACAACTTGAAATCTTAATTTTACTCGAGTAAAAGCATCCTCTTTATGCACTTAAAATATGGCAAAGAGAAACATTATTATCTCACCATACTTGGAGTTTTGAAAGAACATCTGGCTGGCCATTATTAAAAACAGACGGATCTTTGCTTTCATTCAGAAACCTGGATATGTAAATAAAATAGGAAAAACTAACTTCTCTCCTATATTTCTCCCCTTGAAATGGCACTTTAAAAATTACAGTTGTGCTCCTAATAAAACAGGTCTGTTTCTTCAGAACTTTGGAAATTAATATTAATTTTAATTATCTAACTAAATACCCAAATTTGAGGTTAAGTGCTCACACCCACTGTCAATTAACATTGTTGCTTTTTGCTTCCATCTAGTGATCACTGGGAATTTTTCATTCTACAGTATATATGATAGCCCTCATTTCTATAGAACATAATTTGTTATTTTACCTCTATCATCATTCTGAGTAATTTAGAAATTATGCCAATGAAGAAATAGAACAAAGGAATATTTTTTTATATAACCATGTGTTCTTCACAAATTTCTCTTAAACAAGTTTTGACATCAGTTAACTACGGTTTCAATATTCAATAGACTGATTGTTATCAAGTTGTTTTTTTACTTGACCACATAGATAGATATTCAATAGAAATAGATAAAATTTCTCTGATAATATTTTCCAGAGAAAATTTCTGAGTGTATCTCCTCTTTTTCTTATTCTGCTAGAAAAATAATGTATAGAATTTACTCCAAATATATTCCATCCCCTTTGAATGGAGTAGTTGTTCTTCCAGCTACTGTATTGTACTTGGATGAGCACAAAGTAAAGATATGCCACAGCATCACTTTGCTATTTAGAAGCAATAAAACAGATTTAAGGGGCAAATCACTTGAAGAATAATCAAAACAAACCAAAAAACATGTTCCAGTTTTTTACAGTCTATCATCTAATATCTGTGTTGAAATGGGGCTCTTCTTAAATCAGCCTAATTATAGTATTGCAGTTTAAAATTCATGTTACAGTTAGGCTAAATCTATAAATCTCCAATAACCTAGATATGCCCATAGAAATGCATAGATTTTATATGGATAATCCCAAGCAGAAAGAGAGAATCCAGGTGGCAGAATGCAAAACAGAGACAATTCATGCACCTTATTTATTTGGTTGCTTACAGTATTTATTGTACTTTTAACATTGCTGACTACCAATGTTTGCTAGCAGTTCATAGTAATATGAAATCAAAGTAAAAGCAGATATAGTAGGATCAACATTTTTAAAAATGATCAATAATAAAAATTGGGTTTTCCCCTTTAAACATGTTGAGCCAAAGGTTAATCCTCTCAACTCAGCAAGGTATGCATTTCAGAGATTGGGGCAGCTATAGAAAAAACTTGGCCTGCTCCCTATGAGATGAATTCACAATAACTGGTGGACAAACCTCTCCAGTGATCTTAGTAATGGGAAAAGTAGGGATGGGAGGAGAATCACATAGAAGAAATAATTTTATCTGAACCAAAGCTATGTTGAGCTTTAAAGGTTAGCAACCTGCATTTTCTATTTTGCTCTTTTCTAGCAGAAAGAGAGATAATTTTTATATGTGCAATAGGTCAGACCATCTAGTCCTGCAGAAATTCATATCTGGACACTCTAGCATACACCCTTTCCAGAAGGAGAAAAGCAGCCAAAAAAGGAAAAATGGAATTGACTGTAGATGGCCTGTTGGATGTGAGATTAGGAATCTGCTCTCTTGTGAAGCTAAGTGATACAATGTAGAGACTGAATGGCTCCTTTCAGTCAAGTCTGAGGTTTCTGTAACCTGTTTTGATTTTTCTGAACTGATGGCCATCCATATGTTTTAAGTTACAAGTACATGCAAATCAACCTATATGAAGAGTGTAGAGAAGATTCATGAAAGAATCATGAGAGTTTTTCTTCTCTCATACTCTTTAGAAATCCCTGTAGAATTACAGTAGGCATTAGAGAAAGGACAGGGAGACTGCTGTTTACGTTAAAGAAAACATGTTATCACAGTTAGATTCAGTTGTGACCAAACAGCAGAGATGAGACAAGTGGGTTGAGTAAGTTAGGGCCACAACTTTATTAATTTAATAGTAAGCATGGAAGAAGGAAGAGCAGTGCCAGGAGGTAAGAGGAGGATCAGCCAGGAGTCATTATGCACACACAAAGGTCCAACCTCTCATGAAGACTGTTAGACTTATCTGGGCTGTGCAGGTGTTCAACAGGCAGTTGGAGAAATTCTTGTGATCTTAGAACTTTAATACCTGTTGGCTAAAACTACACTAACTGAGCCTGATCCTTCAAGCCTTATAATGAGAAACCTAAAATATATATTCCACAGACATTATAAAGGGTAGCAAATAAGGATGACTGATCCAGGTCTTGAAAATATTCATGGCTGTCTTTGTCCTCTAGCCATGGATTTCAAGTTTAAAGGATCACAGCTTTCCGATAAAACCCATTCAGGCTGTAAAGAAAATTTCTTTCTATACCCAATTTTTCAAGTTCTTAGGTGACAGGTCCCAAGAATTTGTTTCTCGCTACTCATTATTAAAATATTCAACATATACTATGTGTTAGGGATATTTTAGCAGGGTTTAAATAGGTTTAACAAAAAATTGTTAGGTGAAGGTTTGGTTTCCTCATTTCTCCTAGACCCAAGGCAAGAAAACTCAAGCAAAAATCACAATTTATTATTCCCCCTTTTATTAGGTACCTTTAGCAAGGCAAGCTCCTGAACTCTCATAAAATCATAATGCATACACAATTGACATGTATCCTAATCCCTTCTACATCTAGTACAGAAGCCCAGGAGGGGCAGCTAACTATATTCCTGAACAAGCATAACTTATTTATTTATTTATTAAATTTATATGCCGCCAAAATCCAAAGATTCTCGGTGGCTAACAACAATAAAAACAATATATTAAAAACACTTAAAATAAAAATAAAA
>JANHZU010005539.1:31813-48296 GCA_032468055.1 Acrochordus granulatus | reverse complement strand
TAGCCTTTTGTTGTTGTCCATGGGGTTTTCTTGGCAGGGATACTGGAGTGGGTTGCCATTTCCTTCTCCAGTGAAGTACTTATAGGCCGCTCAATATTCAGGGGATTTGGTGCTAGCTTGTAATGCCTATCTAGCTATCAAAGCATACACTAATGGCAGCTCAGTGGATCTGGCAGTTCTAGATAAAAGGAAGATGCTTCTTAAGTTTCCTGAAGGCGATCTGGGTGACAGCTCAGTTTTACAGGCAAGATTGGCTCTCCCAAGGTCAGGCTCACCTCCAGAGCAGACTGTTGCCATGATATCTAAAATCATTCTGTTGCTGTTTTCTGCTGTGTTTTATCAGAGCAAACATGGGCAATGCCATTAGGTATGGAGGTCACCATGCAAACATCCCACAGCTAAAGGAATGAGCACTATGGGCTGACTCTGCAGGGTTGTTGTGGTCTCCATTTGGAGAAGGAGGCAGGGAAGACTTCTAAGCTCCTATCAGCTTTTTCTTCATCCTTGTCCTTCAACATGAAGTTAAAGACCTGACTTTTTCCTAGGCACTTGGGCAGGGGATGATTTTGTCAATGCATTCCTGTGTTAGTTTCCAAGTTCCTGGAGCATTTTAACAGCCTCTGTTTGAAGACTGCTGTGACGGAGGACTTGCCACTTCATGTGGCAGCCTGTCCCACCAGCTGTCAGCACATACAGTCCAGAAATTCCTTGACATCTAGCTTGAACTTATTTCCTTGTAGGTCCTCCCTCTCTTTTTCTCATGCTCTGCTTTTCTCTCTAAAATAGGACATTCACTAATTTTCATAAAGGCCTTTGAGATGCTTGATTGGGGAATTCTGTTGAAGTGGGCAAAATCCCATTAAGAATTTGAAAAATGCCAGGACCTGCAGTTGGGATGGGGAGTCTTTTGCTGGCCTCTTAACTAGGGAGTCTGACTGTTCCTCATGCTGGAGCTATGAGATGCTTCTTCCTCAAAGCCCCTGCTGAGACTCAGCCTGAGGAGCTGCTAATTCTGCCTTTTTGCTGTGCTGAGTGCTGTCTTGGAGAGAAAAAGCAATCAAGGTTTTCATTTGGACAGCTTTATTATTTTTAGCACTGACCAGGCACCCTCCTTCTTTCTGCATCACAAGCTCGAATTGCTCCTTTCACAAAAAAGCTCTGATGCTGAATAGTTTGGCCTATTTCTTGGGGTCTTGGTTGGAATAACTTCAAGGGCTTCCAGGTCAAGTAATGGGGTGGGTGAACTCCTTGGAAACTAGAGGGGATAAGGGTCTAAGACAAGGTCACCCAAGTCCTTATGTGTTAAAAACTCCCCCCCTCCCACATTCAGCTTGGAAAGCCCAGTCCTTCCTTCAGACTTGGAGTCCTAATTAGCCCCAAACTTGAGAAATTGGGAGAAAGTGGGGGTTGTCATATCGGGGAGAGAATGACTGACACCAGGGGTATCTAACCTTGGCAACTTTAAGATGTATGAACCAACTCCCAGAATTCCTCAGTCAGCAGAGCTTCTACCTTGAGTCCTGGTTTGTCAGGCCAGAGCGTGCATTCCCTCAAGAAGCCATTATAAAGACTGAAAATGCTGCAACTTGAGGGCATTTCTGGCTCATGCCAAGTAGAGGAACACCTTATTCTCCATGGTAGTCACATACATTTGGTGGAAAGAATTGGTAGGTTAGTTTTTTTTGGAGATGATAGAGTTTCTCTACAGATAATCCTCGATTTATGACTGGTCACTTGGTGACTGAAGTTACAACAGACCTGAAAAAGGGAACTTACAACCCTTACAATCCTTCCAAAGTATCAACGGTTGCAGTACAGCTGCATTTACAGTCATGTGCAGTGTCCTGTAGTGACATGACCACATTCTAGAATAGTTTTGTAAGCACCTACTTCCAGTTTCTGGTCACACTGTGCCCATAGTGAACCATTGGTTTGCTTAATGACCTCAGCATTTGTTTAATGACCGCCACAAAAAAGGTAATAAAATTGACAGTTACAACTTACAACTATAATGGACAGGCTCCATTACTATTGTAACTCGAGGACTGCCTATATTCTGTGAACTACCATAATTCAACTCCTTGCCGCATAATGTCAGTTTCAAAGGTGCCATTTATTTTATGAAATCAGAAGATATATTGGGAAAGAGGTCAGAGCATACTAGTTGCCCTCCCTTCCCTTTGCTCGCAAGTTTTGGGACTTGGGGCAGATACTTTTGACAGTTATATTTGGTGCAGGTCTGCAGTGAACAGAGACTTGATGTGTTTAAGCAACCTGTGTTGCTACACATAAACCATTGTTTACATGTCAGAAATGGCTGGTTTTATACACTATGTTCAGCCAAATCATAGAAGAAATTCTGTGGTAGCCCAAAGCCAGGAGGAATCAGGTTGCACCTTTTTAGATGAACACGTTTAGAAGATTTTGTGAGCTGTAATTCATGTTTTTGTATGAAGAAATGTCTTGCAAGGTCAAAGCACTTTGGCTATTTGCTTTTTTGCTCCTTCTCTACCTAGGATTGACATGAGAGGACAGACTGGAGACTCAGTGCTGAATACTATTGACTTAACTCCGTCTCAGGAATTCTTTGCCTACAAAGATGGTGGCATTTAACAAAAGGGAAATCCTGTTAAGAAGTGGGCTTCTATACCAAACACACAAAGAGTCTGTCACCAGAACCTTCTTTTTTCCTAACCATCAGCACTAGCCTCCCCTTCCCTTCCCTCTCTCTATATAGTGTCACAAACTAGGTTAGGCCATTTGTGTAGAGCTTTGGGTGGTCTTTGAATTGGCTTGATTCTAATTCACCAGATCTTAAAAAGCACCTGGCACCTCTGTTTCCTTGCAGTGCGCAGAGGATCCAGCACCCCATGTGCTAACAGCTGCCTGCCATGCTGGCCTGCCTACCAGGACTAGGCGACTTGTCCTTCCAGCTGCTTTCTTACCCGCAGATGAACACTGGGCTTCAGAAATGTGAGTTTCTGTCTGGATCTTGCCCACATTCCCAAGGGATTGGAGGGAGGAAGTAAAGCACATAAGTGTGGGACTGATATCCCAATAGGTCCCAGGCCTACTTTTGGGAATTGGTGTTGATCAGAGGGACCTGGAAAAGTCTGGTGCATGGAGTCAGATTGAGGGTCCACTTAGCCCAGGGGTGTTTGGGCTGGTAGAGCTCTGAAGATGCTGCTGTGCTCCAAGGCACCAATCTAGGTCTTCCCCCTAATCAATTATCTGGTGAAGGTGGGGAGAGAAACCAGGGACTTCCTTTTCTGCTGAATAATGTGTATTCCTCAGTTGTTGACACTGATGAAAATGCCCTCCCAGCTTAGAAGCAAAACATCCAGGAAAACAGTCTCAACATCTTCCCTCCAGAGCAGTATTTCTCAGCCTTGGCCACTTGAAGATGGGTGGATTCCAACTCCCAGAATTCCCTAGCCTAGTACATTCCATGCCCATCAGTTTCATTTGCCATGCCAATCCTGGGAGGCCCAGCCCATCTTTTCTGAGCATCCAAGGCCTGGGAGGCCACCCAGACAAGAAGCTGCCCACTATATATATCTAGGCCTGCTTCCCTGTTCTTGCCTCATTTCCTTGCCAGTCAGCTCTGCTGGGATGGGTAATTTTATCTCCCCTTTATAACAGTGACCAAACTACTTGATTATTCCCAATGCAGTTCCAACGCAACCTTGACTGCTATTAAGGGAGGCTGCTTGCAGCTGAGCATTCAGTCCAGATTTGAGGAAAGAACTTTCAAGGTTGGTGAAGAAAGTCTACCAGGAGCCAACAAACTGCTGATTTTTCATTTATTCTATTGGAATAAATCCATCCGGATCCATCATGCAACCTTGATGTTGCTTGTGACTTCTGCAAAGCTGAATGGTGGGCCTGGCTGCAGCTTCTCAATTTGAAGAAGCCCTCTTGCCCCACAGGAGCCCTCACCGAGCATTTTCTGCTGGACACCCTAAACAGAGAATCATATTTGGCTATCTTCTCTTGGTTTAGGGAACTCTTGCATTGATTTCAGCAGGGCACAGGGGATCTTTCTGTCAGATCAGTCCCTCTGAAAATCTGGAACAAGTGAATGCTTCTCTTCATTTGGGGGACTCAGTTCAGGAATAGGTCCCAAGCATATGAGACAACATCTGTTTCTTAGGGCCACAAGCTGCATTAATGGCCAGCTTAAAGAAAGAAACTCATCCAAGCATCTTGTGGATTTTGATGCAGCCACGCCAGGGTATCCAAAGCTCAGGATGGCACCTGAGGAGAGTGGTCAGAAGGGTATGATCAAAACATCCTGAGGTTACGAGTAGGACTCCCCAATGCCCATAAAAAGTAGGTGGAGCTTCAGTCATGCTGTTGTGGCTGTCTTTTTTTCTTTCTTTTTTTTAATCATACCCTGTGGGGCCCTGTGTTTGGCAAGCTCCCCCAGCACCCCCTCTTTCAAGCTCAGCCCCAGGAAGTTCTGAGGTTCTAAAGAGGCAATGCTGACTGCTTGCTCAGTCGGTGTTGATGGCTTCTCTCTCTCTTTCTCTCTTTCTTTCTCTCCTTTTTTCCCTTTCTCTCCATCCTCTCTGTCTCTCTGACTTTCTCTTCCCCCTCCTCCTCCCTTCCCCAACTAGGGGACACTCCACAGAAAATGAGAGCCGCACAGCACCCTACTCCAGCAGAGTTGGACGCGTATGCTAAGAAGGTAGCCAACCATCCTCTGACCATCAAAATTTTCCCCAACAGCATCAAGGTCCCTCAGCGGAAACACATTCGCCGTACTGTGAACGGGCTGGACACTTCTGGGCAGAGGTACAGCCCGTACCCGCCATCGCAAGCTTCTGTGAAAACAGGCCTCCTGGCCATCGTTCGGTCCCCAGCTAAAGGGGTTATCAAGGACTTTGACGGGAAGCGGACCCGCCTGCAGCCAGAAGCCATGATGAACCCCCCCTCGGTCCCCTACACAGCACCTAGCACTTTAAGCCACTCCCAGGCCCTTGCCCGCCAGCAAGGCCTACAGCAGCTTCACCCTCAGGGGATCCCCCCCACCCTGCAGCAGCAGCCGCAGAATGTGGCCCACCCTGCCCTGCAACAGATGCAGCACCCTGCCAGCCATTTGCTGCCACAGCAGCCTCAGCCCCCACCACTTGCGGGCATGCATGGGAGCAGGAAGATGGCTGATGCTGATGCCCCCCCAAATGTGACTGTCTCTACCTCAACAATTCCGCTCTCAATGGTTGCAACATTGCAGCAGAACCAGCCCCAGGACCTGAGCAGCATCGTGCATCAGATCAACCAGATCTGCCAAACCCACATGGGCGCCAGTGCTACCTCAGTGTGTGAGGGACAGATTGCCAACCCCAGCCCCATCAGCCGCAACCTCCTGATCAGCGCGAGCACCAGGGTGTCTGCTCACAACATCCCCACACCTCTTCCTTCCTGTGTGGTGAACCCTGGAGATCACACCACACCAGTCCCACCCTCTGCAGCCACCATAGGGGTGCCACTGGGCAGCGTGACACGAGGCCCTTCTGCATACCAAAGCGAAATGAAGCAGGTAGCAGCCTGGAATCAGCATCAGCTGGCCCACTTGCAGCAGATGTGTGGTGAGGCCATCGGCCCTTCAGGGCCCATGGGAAAGCCCCCCAGCCGAGAGCTGCCTGGGCAGGGCTTTACTGGCAAAGGGTCAGGCTACGCCCTGGAATTGTGCATGGCCCAGCCGTTCGGAGTGAAGCCTCCCTTGGAGAAGCCCACCCCCTCACCTCCTATCAACAGCTTGCCTGGTCCAGTGCCCTTCACTAATGGGCATTATTTCCAGCCCCTGTGGAACAACATTCTGCCAACGCCCAACAGCGACAGCTCGGGCTCCCAGGACCTGCCACTGCCTTTCCATGGGGGTAGCGGAGGAGGAGGAGGATTGCAGACGATGGGAGCGGCTGCCCTTGAGTGTACAACTGCCCCCCACTGCCGAGCTGGGGCAGGTGCTCCTGGCCCAGCCAGTGTGATGCAGACAATGGAGTATTTAAGTGGGGACTTCCACCGCTCCTGCCTGCGAGAGCAGGGTGGGGCCCCGCTGAGCAAAGCTGCTCGCCCTTCCATGAACCGAGTGCGTGAGCCCACCGAGAGCCGCAGTCTTCACCTTCAGCACCCAGGCTATAGATGAGGCACCAGCAGCGGTGACGGTGGCAGCAAGGTGACTTTCATTCAGAGAAGGCGATGATCATAGGGATAGTTTGAATTGGAATTATGAAGCCAGATGTATGTGGCTGTTTTCTATTCTCTTTTTTTTTAACTTGCAAACTTCTGTGATCGTTCTTGCAAATGGCTGAAACCAGAAATGACCTCCCTAATTCCGTGCAACTCCCTCTCAGGCCTTCCCACTGCCACCATGTATCAAAAGAAGAATACCCTTTCCTGGTCACCCTGTCCTTCCTCTCTGCAGCAGACTGATTGGCCTGCAGAGCCATGGGCTCATCTCGTTCTGTTTCCTCTTGCCATGGGGGTAAAGTGCTTGGTCCAGATATGCCCTGGGAATCCCTAGCCCCCCTCCAAAGGGTGGATGTTCCCAGAGAGAGAAATGTATCTCCCCACTAGTTACAACAAAGGCCTTCTAAGACACTCATTTCTCTTCCCAACCAATTTGGGAGGTGAGATTTGTGGTAAAATGTAGGAAATAGAGTCATGTCTGTTTTGGCCGCTCTAGGGGTCTTGTGCTGTCACAGACTGCAAGTTTCCTGGCCTTCTGTTCTGGGAGGCTGGACCAGGAAACAAACCTCACCCTCCCTCACACTGATGGTGTTCTCTAGTCAGGTAATGAAACATCTGCACATAAACAACCCAGCTCAGAGAACACCAAGGACCTCACAGTGCCATCCTGAACTACAGAGATTCTCTTCTATGTTGATGGGCTCTGGGTCCTCCAACTTTCCTAAAGGGCATTTAGGAAATGAGCTTTTGGTCCTTTGGGGGGGAAATCTTTGCATCAACAAAGTTTAGCTGTGCAGCAGTGTTGCCTTTTGATGCTCAGACTTCATTTGCTACCTTATTAGCAGATGCCAAATCAGCCTGCTCCCCTTCCCATGCAGCCTGCTCACCTCCCAAAGGGATAAATAGGTGAGCTCCCAATGATCATGGTCAAGTTTGGAGTTTAAAAAAAGAATGAGACAAAACCTGCAGCTGCCTTTTGAAATTCTTTCTCTGTACACTGGCTAATCGCTGTACACTGTAAACTCAGACATGTAATATTTTTGTGTGAATGTTACCTGGTAGCATGGGTCTGAGTTAGCACTATGGGGGTGAGCCCCTCCCTCTCTATTCCCTATCCCCCCTTCCTGGAGCCCTATGGGGAGAATGGTATCAAGCCTTAACCAGTTGCTCCTCCAACTCTCCTTAACAAGCATGGGTTAAACACTAAAGCTATCAGACAAAAAAAACCCTTAAGTGATAATAAAATGGCACATTTACCAATATTAAAGTGATGTCCTAGTTGGCTAGAGACTCTTTAAGCAGTTTTCATAAATGGAGAAACTAGAAACAGTTTGATCTGTCTGTCTTTGATTTAGGCATGTAGTTCTGGGCTGTAGGGACCCCTCTCTCCAAGAAAGGCTTCCCAGCTTTGTTGCCCTTCCACCTTCCACACACACCCGTCACACCTTCCACACACACCTGTTAGCACCACCATCTCCCTCCAAGAGTGTTAGAATCATTTCTAGCACTTTCACGCTATCTCTTTTAGAGCAAAACAAAGCTATCTAAATTTTCTTAATGTATCCGTTTGCATTGCCTTAACAGGATGCCTGATCTCTCTTAACACCAAATTATTGTGAAACAAATGCAAGTCCTAATTTATTATTTCAGCCTTGTTTCTGTGTGCAAGCAGGAGTGAATGTGAAGAAGGATTGCCCTTCCCATACACACACATACACAAATGACAAACCTTCCTACCGTACAGTTCCTACACAACTAGAAAGGGAGCTGGACTGTCTCTGATTTCTTCTTCACTGTATGACAATTGACATATTCACTCAGTGAACTGGCTGCCCTGTTTCACTGCTGAAAGCCCAAACTGGACTGTTAGCCTGGCATTCAGGATGGTGCTGGACCCCTCCCTCTTCCTCTTCCTCAGCCCTTTTGGGTAGGTGGGTGGTCCTGGTTTTTTCCCCCCTCCTTTAAAATCACAAGCTCTTGAAGTTAGTGAATGGAAATGGCTATTTAACCAAGACCAAACAGGCCTTGTATTGGTAAACCAGGGTCCCCTTTTCCCCTCTACCCATCCTGATTTGGGTCCTAGAGTGGTAACATCTTGACTTTAAGACATGCCTGGGTCCTAAAATGCTGGAACCTTGAAAATGTTTTCATCCTTCAAAGTCTGGACTGAAACTGTCTCTGTCCCTCCAGCTTTTATTCTTGGTCCTATTTTCTGTCCCTTCCAGTTGCCACCTGGGACTTGGTCTGACTCCATTGCCTTGGTCTACAAGGAGGACAGTCCTGACCTGCTGAGTCTGGAGTCTGGCAGCAGAGCAGAGGTCCCCCATCCCCACGGTCACTGCCCTCTCTTTCTTCCCCTGGTTCTGTACCAGGGGGCAGGGGCTGCATTACTTTACTCCTCCCGCAGGGCCTAGCTTAGGCCTTTCCCCAGCAGTCACTTTAAGGCAGTGCCTCTCCATCCCCCATCAACCAGGAGCCTGAACCTGTCCTTGGGCAGTTCACCTTGCAGGGAGGGACAGCCTTCTCCATCCTTTCCTTTGCACTGACCCAGTGGCCGTTGGCAAGGAAAGAAGAAGGACCCCTTCTGTTAGGCTGGCTTCCATACTCCCCATTCTTTATTAGTCCTTCCTATCAACTGCTGCTCATGTGCGATGGGTATCCAACCTAGGAATTTTGTTCTCTCACACTGTTTGTGTTTTATTTTTTGTCTTCAGGAACAAAAAATAAAAAGTGAAGCCAAAAAGAACCTTTAGACTTTTAAGCTCATACTTTTGAACTTGCATCACTCTGTAGTGGCTCAGGGAGTGCAAATGGGGAAAGTTGGGCTCCAGAAAGATGGGGGGGGATTGTATGGAACAGAACTGCCTGCCTTATTTGGTCAGGGTCTGGATGTCAGCTGTAGGAGTGCAAACAGGAGTCAGAGGGGGAGGGCAAGGCCATTGGACAACTGTGAAGCTCTGGGGCCTCTTGTCCCACACAGTTGGGCTTTCTATGCAAGGAGCTCCTGGGAAGATTCTCCAGGATTAGCAGCAAGAAGTCTGGGGCTCCCTTGGCTGTGCCCCCCAAGAACCTGTCTAGAAAAAAATAGGCAAAGGGGTGATGAAGATAGTTGCTGTGGGGCAAAGCAGAAGTCAGGGCTCTTTGACATTAGAAAAAGATGGGTGAGAAAGAAGAGCAAAATTATACAAGGAGTGAACAGGACAGAGAGCAGGATTCCCCCTGCCTGGCATGAGCAACCTGGAGTTCTCTGTGGATGAAACCCTGAAGCTTGGACTCAAGGAAGGGCCTTCCACCCAGCCCAGTGAGGCTACAAGAGAATGGGTGAGCTGGTGGCACTCAGTCTTGGTCTCAACAAATTGTGTGAACTGGATCATCAGCTGGAAGTCCATTCTTCTTTGGCTATAGGCTCTGATGTGAACAAAGACTTCTCTCTTGGTTTGGATTTACTTTATAATTGCTCAGCGCAGCTGCCCAAAGAGCTTTCAAAGCAGGGGAAATGAGTTCTGAAAAGAAGAAATGCTGACAAGCTGAGTTCCAGGGTCAGAGGCAGTCTACCAGAATACCTGCTGCTAAAGATGAGGTGGACCTTAGGTCTGGACATAGCCAGCCTCTGCTGCTGCTAGACCCTAGGACACAGTTGATCCTGTTGGGTCCATCTGGGGACAGAAGAGCAGAGCAGGAGAAGCCAGAGGTGGTGGCACTTCTCAGAAATCTCAGAATGAGAGTCAATGGGGGGACCTTCCAAGTTGCTGAATCCAAGCAGGGCTCCAGCCCAGCCAAGGAGCTGCTGATCCTCAGTGAGGTGGGGCTCTGCTTTTTCAGTGGTACAAGCACTCATCTGGGTATGCAGCAATGCTCGGAAACTCATGTTTTGGGAAGCAATGCAGCCTCTGCTGTTCAGAGGACAGACACAAGGGGACAGCCCCAGCCAGCAGACCAGCCACTGACCTCCCAAGCAGTCTCCTCCATGCACTACCCCCACCTGCTTGGATGGCTTCCAGCAGCCTCTTTCCAGCTGGAAACCAGTGGAGGGCACTGCACCAGATTTGGGGAATTGGCCTGAGCATCTCAGCCAGGCACCAGGCTACACAATCCCACAGGGCTTATTATTTTAATTTTTGTATTAGATTTGTATATCTGCCATCTCACAAAATACAACTCTGGGCATCATACAACAATCAACATAAAATATAAAAAGACATATCAAACTATAAAATCCAGATTAAAAATAAATATAAAAGCAAAGGTACCAGCCCTGGGCAGAGGAAGGATAAGCATGCACGTAGCAATGGTGGACACATCTCTGGTTTCCTGGGAGCCCCAGGCTTGATTACACCAGCCAGGCTTGTGCTTCTGGAACTCCAAAAAGGATGGGGCTAATCCAATTTCAGTTTCAGGCTCCTGGCCCCCATCCCTCCCCAGCTTGGGGCCATATTGGGATAAAAGGTGAAGTAGCTTAGTGGGACTCTTTGCACCAGAGTGGGGAATGATTTGCATTGGCAGCTTTCCTCGCCTTGCTTGTGGCTGAAATATGCAAAGCAGCACAAAGGTCTTTTCAGGTAACTCTGCCGCCCCCCTTCCAACCCAGGGCCTTTCTTTCCTGCCACTGGCCGCTTGGGTAGAATAGGTGAGCTGCTCAGCTGACAGGCCTTTTCTAGGGCCTGATGCCAGGAGAAACCAAAAAGCTGCACTCCTATTTGCAGAGCAGCTGGAGAGAGTTGGGTAAAGCTGGTCCTGCTCAATTGCCCCACTATAATGCCTTGCAGAGAAGAGGGCACAGCAACTGGCAAAATGGCGCTTCTCTGGGCATCTTTGCAGATACTCCCACCCCATAGTGGCACCTTTGCATCTTCTGGCCTTTGACAAAGAAGGCAGCTGTGTGATGCCAGGCATTCCTAGACTACATTAAGGCCTGGCAGCCACTTAAATTCAGGTTTCTTTGGGAGGGGGCAAAGCTTGAGCTGCTCACCTTCAGTCATGATCATACCCGCTTTTCCCTGGACTTGGCAATGATCACAAAAGTTTCTCCCTGAATCCCTTTGATGCTTCACTTGTTTGTCTCAACACCAAAGGTAGGCAGTGAGGAGAGCCAGGAATGGTGCCAGCTTGACACACAAGCTGTGGGTAGCTCCTTGCCCCATTCAGTTAGACAAAGCCAGCTGGCCTTTAAAGCTGTTTTATAAGACCCCTTTTGGTATTTGATGCCATATGCCATATGTCCCCATACCTGGGGACAGCTGTGCCAGCTTGGGTTTGTTTCTCAGTTGCAGCTGATTCTGCCTTGGTGCCAGGAGGGCCTTTGGGGAATGTTGTGTGGAAAACAGCCCCACATCACACCTGCTTTCAGAGAGCTTCCTGTTAAAAGTGTCATGGTGCGCCTCTGTGAAGAGGCGCTCTTAATTCCACCAAGAGCCCAAACATTATCTCAACCTATCTCAGGTTTCAGGCAGTGCCATCTGTTTCCAGGCCAGTTATGGTCAAGAGAGCTGTGAAGAGAAGCAAAGAAAGATGTTCACCAAGATGCACAGCTCTACCTTTGTATTTTGAACTCTAGTTCAGCAACACATCCCAATTAAAAGCCAGCCACCCATCAACACTGGCCCTGATCATTTTTGGGAACCCTGAAGGTAAAACGTGTCTACCTCAGAAGTGGTTGCTGCTACCTCACCTGTTTTTTTTAATATTTATTAAGAAAATGTATATGGTTGCCCAACTCACAGTGGCTCTGGGCAGCTTACAGGAATAAAATACAAAACCCAATTAATTCCCATCCTCCTAGTAACAACAATCAAACCTACCCTTTGATGGGCTCTATAGCACTCTGGGTCCCTAAGACCGCTGGCAGAACCGTGTCTTCAGGACCTTTCAGGTAAGTATCATAGTGAGGGCCAATCCTACTCTGCAGGGTTGATGTTCCACAAGGTGGGAGCAACAATAGAGGAAGCCCTTCTTGGTCCCACCAGATGGACCTCCTTAAGAGAGAGGACCTGTAGCATCCCCTGCCTCCCACTCTGATGGGTTGGATGGATGTAACTGGGCAGTCCTTCAAAAATGCTGGCCTTAAACCATGTAGAGCTTTAAAGGGCATTTTTCAGTTGGCCCATCCACACCATGGCTCCACCAGCACCTGGTGGTCTCCCATCCCACCTGCAGCAATGCTAAACTTTTCCAGATCCACCAAGGATAAAACCACTTCACAAGGACAGCACTGAGTTGTGTACAGAGTTGGGAGACCTTGGCAGGTGGCATGTCCTATCTTTCTCTGCATAATGGGACTCCCCATCCCATAACCTGCAGCCAGGATGGGTTTGTTGGAAAGGGGCCAATCTGGTGCTCCCTAAAATGTTTGTTTTATTAAATTTGTATGCTGCCCATCTTGTTATCAAGTGACTCTGGATGGCTTATACTCAAATATTTGATTGGGCAAGCATGGTTAGACACACAAGGAATTTGACTCTGGTACAGCAGCTGTCAGTATGCTTGCAACATCAGTACACAACAGCATAAGATAATGCATAACAATGTTAGTTATTTGGTAAGCATGCAGTAAATAGAAAGGAAGTATTATAAATTATAAAATTAAAAGGTATGTATACACATTAAAACTTCTTGGTTAATTAGAATTCTCTACCTTCTGTTCTATCTATTCTATAGCATGCTCACATAGTATTAGTCAAGTATTCATTTGAATGATGGCACAGGGAAAATGCTGTTCCTACCCTGTAGTGCCTACCGAAGGGAAGAGGTTCAAACAAATTGTGTCCAGGGTGAGAGGGGTCTGCAGATATCTTCTCTGCCTTTTATGTTGCCTCCAAGGCTGGCTGTGGGCCCAGAAGCTGAGCGGCTCTCTAGTTTTCAATGAAGAGTCCTGAGCTTGGGGGATTCACACTCCATACCCACACAGGCTGAACCTCCCAATTGGAAGATGGGTATTTTTAGCTGGGTGGAGAACAAATTAAGCACCTGTGTGCGCACACAATCTCTCTCTCTCTCTCTCCTGGGTCTCCTGTGGCTTGGAGATTTCCTTCCCTTTCTTTTTTTTCTTTCCTTCCCTACCTCCCTTCCTTTTTTCTTTCCCTTCCTTCCTTCTTCTCTTCCTTTTTCCCCTCCCTTCCTCCCTCCCTTCCTCCACCCTCCCTCCCTACCTGTGGTGGGCTAATATGGAAATCTGCCAAAGTGGCTGAAATCCTGGAGGGTAAAACATGAACTGGCAGTTATAAATCTCCAGATATCAAGTTGAAAGGCCTCATCACCCTCTGGCTTTGCCATCTGCTCACTTGCCCTCTGACTGGGTGACACCTGGGCTTCCCATAAGTTGCAGGGTGGGTGGCAGAGAGTGTTTCTAGCTGCAAAATGTAGGTGACAGTTCAGGATTAATCAGCAGGCAAAGACATCCAAATGTTAGGCTGGGCAGAGAGACAAGCTGGCAAGCACCATCCACAGGACTCTGGGCTGGGGACACAAACCGATTCTGCTTTGCCCCATGTTCGGTCTGGCTCTGGTACATGCTGGCCTGCCAGTTTCTTACTGGGAGATGATGTTGCATTTGTTTCTCAGTCATCTTTCTCAGAGAGCTGAGCTATGCGCATACAACATAAGAAAAAAGCTTAGCAAGAAGCCAAAGAGCAAGACATGTAAAACCCACCTCGGATAACAGAGCAATGCCTCAGTCTCCAGAGGGCAAAGCAAAGGACAACTGCAAAGTTTCTTCCTTGAGTCCTAAGCTTTAAGAAAGGCCACCACTTTTTGAGTTTCCTCTGAAAATCAATGCAGCTGGGGCAGCTTGCAAAAAGCAATAGTGTTTGCAGGCAGGCTGTGGGGGGGGCACTGTGGATCCCAGTGAGGACTAGGTCTGCTCTAATGCAAATAAACTGGGGAGGAAAGATGTGGGGAGACCAGCTTTGGTCCTTCAATGATGTCATGGTGAGGAAGGTTTGTGTAGCAGGAGAGCAAGGCAGGGCTGAGTCCCTCTTCTGCAGAAGAATAGAAATGGAGATTGGTATTGGGTGGTGGAAGCTATGGACCTCCCTGTCCCCCCCTCCAAGTCTGGCCTTGGAATGAACCTTCTTTATCCCACGGCCATGTCTAAAGCCACACAGGAAATCCCATCCTCAACCCCTCTCCTCTTTCCCTCCCATCTGTTGCGAATTAACATCCAGAGTGTTAGGGTTAGTGCCCTTCAATTACAGATCAAGCTAACTGGGTGTGCCAGCCTTTTGCTGTGCCCTTGTGCAGCTGTTAGCTGGGCTGGTTGGTTGATGACTCTGAAGGGAGCATTGAAAATTGTTGTCTTTCTCTTATGGCCTTTCCTGGAGAGGAAACCTTGTGTGTGTGCATGTGTGTTGTGTCATGTGGGGGGACAGACTCCTAAGGCTAATCTTTGGAAGACTCCAACAAACCTAGATGCATCAACTAGCATGTCTACATAAGCCCCTTTCTAGCTGTAGGGGGCATGGATGGTTGTCATGCTTATATTTTGCACAACCCTCATTAATTTGTTCCCAAGTGATAAAGCCAGCCACAGGTCACTCCTTCCAGTTACTGATGTACATCAGTTTTCTTCTGCCTCCATCAGATGTTCTTTCAAGATTGCCTAGAGCAATTTCCAGCAAATTTCAGCAGGCAGAGGAAGCTCCAACTTGATTGAATTAGCTCCTTCCCCCTGTTTGAAGACCTCTCCCTGGCTGGTGTATGGATCAGTAAGTAAAGCAGAGGCTAATGACCGATGATTGCCTGGGCAGAGGGATGTGGGAAGAGAGAAGAGACAGGATTTAATTTGCTTGATCCTACCACCATTTGGCTATTCCCCCACCTGAAAAGTAAAGTTGGTTGAACTGAAAGCTTAGGAGATTTTTTCTTCTGCAAGCCAGTGACATTTAAAGGGCAGCATTCCTGCCTGCCTTATTTCCCCATGCTGGGCACCCCAGCTGCATCTCTGCCAGTCTCACCCCCTTTCCCTTCCTTCTTTTCCCTCCCTTCCTCCCTCCCTTCCTCCACCCTCCCTCCCTACCTGTGGTGCACTAGTATGGAAATCTGCCAAAGTGGCTGAAATCCTGGAGGATAAAGCATGTGAACTGGCAGTTATAAATCTCCAGATACCAACATGGCCCCCCATTTTTGTAGTAGGCAGTTGCATATTTACCTGCTCACACACCACATCGTTTTTGGTATTCTGCCTGTAATGCACTTTCCTACCCAGAAGGGAAAGAGGTATGCCAAGCACAACACAGCTAAAGTAGGTGGAGTGGTGGATCTGGAACTTGACTTTTTCCAGCACCTCCACTGTCTGTCATGTTGCAATCAAACACAAATAGAGAAATAAGCCAAAGACATTAATTGATTAATCAATGGAACAGCTTGCCTCCATCACTGGGGATTTTCAAGAAAAGATTGGGCAACCACTTCTCTGGGTAGCATAAGGACTTCTGCCTTGGTCAGGGAATTGGACAAGAAGACCTCCAGCCCTATGACTTTATGATTCTAAGCCCCCCACCCCACCCCTGAAATGGTTGTGCAGCTTCTGTTCCCAGGAAGAGGGGAGCCTTGCATGGTTCAAGGTCAGAGGGTCCCTTGTCCAGCTGTCCTCCCTCTGAAGAAATTTGTCCTGAGTTTCAGTAGAATCCGCCTTCCTTCCTTAGTTATTCTGAACTTGTGCCTTGGAACAAGAGGCATCTTTTCAGGCCTTTAAAGGTGGCTATCCCAGCCCAATTGTCCTTTTCCTTCAGAGGACTTCCAAGTTTCTTTTCCTTCAGATCATCCTCAAAACCTTCCCCCAACCCATTTCATGTTTCTTAAAACCTGATGCTCAGAATGGGGCAAAATATTCAAGGTAGGCATCGTCCCTGGGATCTAGAAATGGCATTTTGATTGAAACCCATGAACCCCCAAAGCAGGTTTCCACATTCTTCAATGCATATTTGAGTCTTGTTTCCTGAGGAGAAAACCTTTGAATCTGCCTCTTAAATGTCATTATTTTTGTTCTAACAGGGAAGGGCTGGTGCCATTCAGAGAAACCGAAGAGAAAGCAAAGAGCTTTGCAAGACAATTGAGCCCCAATTTGCTTCCAATTTGCTTCCGGTTTGTCCCAGGAAGGAAGAGTTTAAAGCTTTCCTGCTACCTGGCCCTGACTCAGGGAGACGTCAAACTGGCTGACTTGTATCGATGGGGGGAAAAACATAAAACATGAACAGAAGTGCAATTTACTTCTCCAGGGCCCCCTCTGAAGCAACATTTTCTCTTCCATTCAAACAGCTGCCTATCAGCTGTTATGAATATGCTTAGTAATGTCCTT
>JANHZU010005538.1:92715-106184 GCA_032468055.1 Acrochordus granulatus | reverse complement strand
ATTTTTGTTTATAAGACTATGACAGCTAATAATTCCAAATGATATCTCAAGTGGTGGTCTTAACCAGTTTAACTAACATTTCTCTTGGTAATTTAATCTTGGACATCATTCTCAAAAACTGCAGAATATTCTCATCAATATTGGATTCTTATAACTCTAAATTCCTTTAGGTAAAATTGCTTCAGATATACAGCTTAGTGATTTTTTCCAAGTTTCTATGCACCCTTTTGTAAGATTTCTCTTTGGTCTTCTTGGTATTTTGATTTTCCACACTAATTTCTAGTTATCAAAGCCATTAAAATGTCATAATGTTTGAATATCTAATCATTATTTGTCATAAACATTCATGATTATTTATTTATTTGTTTTTTCCATTAAGATGATTGTCTAACTCAAGTTTATTACTTTGGGTGGTTAAAAAATCACACAATTCTCATATGGTCTGCAACCAGGATAAAAACAAATTTCTTGCTGTTGTTCATCTGCTCAGTCATTTCCGACTCTGCAAATCCATGGACCATAACATGCCAGGCCTCCCTTCCTGCACTGCTTCCCTGACTCTGCTTAAATCCACACCCATTGTGTCTGCAATGTTATCTAACTATCTCATTCTCTGCTGTCCCCTTCTCCTTTTGCCTTCAATCTTTCCTAGCATCACGGTCTTCTCCAACGAGTCCTCTCTTTGTATTAGGTGGCCAAAGTATTTGAGCTTTGGCTTCAGTATCCGTCCTTCCAATGAACAGTCAGGATTGATTTCCTTTAGGATTGACTGGTTTGATCTCTTTGCAGTCCAACGGACTCTCAGGAGTCTTCTCCAGCACCACAATTCAAAAGCATTAGTTCTTCACTGTTCAGCCTTCCTTATGGTCTGACTCTCACAGCCATACATTACTACTGGGAAAACCATAGCTTTGACTATATGGACCTTTGTTGGCAAGGTGATGTCTCTGTTTTTTAATATGCTGTCTAAGTTTGCCATAACTTTCCTCCCAAGGAACAAGCGTCTTTTAATTTCATGGCTGCAGTTACCATCTGCAGTGATCTTGGAGCCCAAGAAGGTAAAAATGTTCACTGATTCTATTTCTTCCCCTTCTGTTTTCCTGAAAGTGATGGGACTGGATGTCATGATGTTATTTTTTTTAAATGCTGAGTTTCAAGCCAGCTTTTTCATTCTCCTCTTTTACCCTCATCAAGATGTTCTTTAGTTCCTCTTCACTTTCTGTCATTAGACTGATCTACTTCTGCTTCATTGACTATGCTAAAGCCTTTGATTGAGTGGATCACAACAAACTGTGACAAATTCTTAAGAATCAGACCACCTTACCTGTCTCCTGAGAAACCTGTATGTTGGTCAAGGAGCAACAGTTAGAACTGGACATGGAACAACAGATTGTTTCAAAATTGGGAAAGGAGTATATTGTCACCCTGCTTATTTAACTTCTATTCAGAGTACATCATGCAAAATGCCAGGCTGGATGAATCACAAGCCAGAATTCAGATTGCCAGGAGAAATATTAACAACTTCTGATATGCACCACCAACAAATTAGTACTGTCATTACATGGATTCAGCTCTACTCCAGACCCCCATGCCCAGTGACAGAAGCATGTGTTTAAGGCCTTGCAAGAAGTTGGCCAAATCAGGACAAGTTAATCTCTGGGGGAATATATTAAAAAGAGTGGGTGCTGAGAGAGAAAAGGTTCTCCTTCTAGACCCCCAGACGGCACTCCCTGGACTCTGTAGCATGCCTCTTCTGCTGAGTCAGGTAAGAAGCAGCACTTCAATTGTATTATAATTTACCTGTAATGACAAGAAGTAACTAATTTTAATTTTTGCTTCCCTTTTCTATTCTATTCTCTTAAACTATTTCTTTCCTTCTCCAAATTGTTTGTGAAACTTTTCACAACTTTTAAATGATTATACAAGCTTTCTTCAAAATCAGTAAATGGATTCTGTAACAAATGGTTTGATAGTCTCAGTTATCAATTGTTTCAAATCCTTTGTAGCACTTGTAGCTGTCTTTAATTTTTTATCTTAAACAGTCCTCTTATCCTCAGTCATAATCCCGAACAGTCTTCTGTTTTCTTCAGGCTTGACTTAAATAATCTATCAATTTTCAATGGGAGCAATTTACTCCAAGTCTGTTGAAAGCAGCTGTGATAAAGCTGAAGAGACTATCGCTGGACAACACTGACTTAGGCAACAGTTTGGGTAGCTTTTAATATATCCTTTGGTTATTCTTTGAATTAGACTAATATCCCTAAAGATTCCTGGATTACACCAAATATTTAAATCCTTTCCAGCAGGTTTTGGCAGTCTCATCCTTATTTTACATGACTTCTGGCAAAAGACCAGTATAAACTTTTAGCAAGAACACTCTTCTTTTTTCCTAGCAGGCATTCAAAATGGTACTAGAAAGAGAATAAAGAAATAATCTCCTCTGTTTGATTCTGGGATGTACCAAGTGGTAGGACACATCATTTTCATTTGCTCTGTAATTGTAGCTCACTGACTTATTTCTCATTTTCTGAATTAATATACTGATCAAAACACAGTTATCAATTGTATTATGGACTTTTTCACATTTTGCATTATAGTTCTGAGCTTGCAAATTGTATGTGCTACAAAGACATACATACAAAAATGGGTCAGGTGGACATAAATAATGGTGAGATATAAATCAAACAAATAAATCAGGTAGTATGGCATGAAAAAATTATGTACAAATACAAGTGTATACAATAATATATAATGCTCATTGCAATCTTCTTTTTACTGCAGTATATGCATTTTGAATTATGACTGAGTATGTGCCAAACATATATTACCCAGTTAAAACTCATTCTTCTGTCATGCCATTCCCACCAGACTGAGACCAAGGAAATGCAGACCTGATTACAAAAAAAAAAAAAAAAGAGTTCTCCATCCATATTCTGCAGCTTGGCTTTTAGCTCTGTTAATTAGACAATACTGGTTAAAAGCTAAAGGGAATACTTTCATGCCAGTTTTTTTAGAATGCTGGATCTCTGATTGTTGCATCCCTGGAGATATGTGGAACAAATGAGTATTGGAGAAACAATGGCAGCCACTTCATTCCTTTCTAGATGGCAGGTTTCAGATGACATTGGAAGCATCCAGGGGCACAGGCCTTGGGGGTTCCAGAATATTTTGCATATTATCATCCATGTTATTCAGCAGCTTCCGAATAAATGCCAAGCTAAATGTCAACATTTGAACAAACTCAAAAAAGTAAGAAGACCAAGCCTGGTTGATACTTGAATGGGAAATCATTAACTCTCAGCTAGACCGGGAAATGAAGAGAAGAAAATCCCAGAAGAAAGAAATAGCAAACTGCTTCAGTATTGAACCAATGAAAACTATATGGTTGTATCTATGGAATCCACATTTATGCAACAATATATATGGCTGTATCTATGAAATACACTTTTATGTAACACTGTATCAGGAGTGGAACACAATGTCATTGATAGGAAGATAAGAACCACTTCTTTTTTTTTCTTTTCCATATGGGTGAAGAGATGCTGTAGAACTCCTGAGTCCAGGAGACTGAATGGGCATAACAAACTAAAACTGAAACTGGTGGAAGTGGGAAGCACCAATGTCTCATAACATACTGACGACTAGGAGCAATGGGTTATAAGTAGAGAGTTATGAGTTTACTTTATGGTTTTCTTTGTCTTTCAGTGTAGTTTCTTGGAATTATAAGGGTTTTAAATGTTTTTTTTCTTGTTTAAAGAAAAATCTACAAAGTTTTATCTTTCAAAAGGAATTTATAGAAGAAGCAATAATATTGACAAGAAGTCTGTGTGTATGAATGTGTGTGTGTTTTAAAAGCTGCAATCCATTTGGCATAAGGAATTTCGAATCTATCAAAAGCCACATAAAATATTTTTTTAAAAAATACACAAAAAATAAGTAGATCCACCCATTTTTGAAATGCGACTCTTCATTTACTGCGCAAAGTCTATCACACTCTAGTTAATGAAAGGTATATCCCTCTGCATTAGGTTATCAGCCTTATGAAAGGTAACCACCAATTGTGTCCATAACAAATTATGATTTGTATCATTAAATTGTTTTTAACTCTTCTGAATCAAAGCGTATTGCATTTAAACCTAAGTAGTAATTACTGTTGGTTCTAAAGTAATATTTCAGCAAATGTATGAAAAAATGAAAGAAGAGAGCTACCTTTAAGTAACCAGAAAATGCCCAAAGACTTGAGCAATAGCTAGTCTAAGAGCAATAACTCTTACAGGCCATCCAATTCACTGCTTGCAAGGCTGCATTAAGAGAAGTCTGATGTTTATAAAAGTCTAGATCATGACTGTATCTTAGAAATGAATGCAATGCAGTTCAGCAAGATCCTCTTGTCTTTCTAATCTCCTTAGAGAGGATAATTCTCAAGGTTACAGTGCCAACAGGACTGATATTTTGTGATTGTTCAAAAAAAAGGGGGGTATATTGATTGCCTCTTCACCCAAAGATCTTAGCATTTTACTTGCTTTCTACTTGTAACTTCTGGGGGAACAATGAATAGCCATATGAAAGGGAGAATGTGTGAAACCACAAGTTTGATTCAAAGGTTGATCAGCCACTCTGGTGAGTATTTTCTGTACATTCAGATCTTTTCATCCAAGAACTTAAAGCGCAGTCAGATCTCTGATGAGAATAATTCTATGTAGCAGTAAATCCACATTAACTTTCAATAGTGAAAATAGAAGAAAATCAATATGTGACTCAAGAATCAGTTTAAGGCAGAACAATTCTACCATGGTTGGTAGGGAAACATGCTTTCTATATTTTTATATTCTCAGCATTACAAGTTGGCTCAGCTTAAAGGAATTAAACATTTTGTTCACTGTAAAGAGAGTATATCAGCAGAATTGTAAAGAGTTGAATTGATCTTTTGATGAAAAAATCTATTTGCAGTAGAAGTGGCTTTCTTTAAGCAACTTGCTAGGGCACAGATATTTAGTTTTATAGACTGCTGTTTCAAAATTATCTGATTTCAGAAGAAGCTGTATACAATACTCCCTCTCTGGATGTATGTTAAACAAATAATAGTTCTACTTAAAATTGATTACAGACTGAGACTGAAATCTTTATTGAAATTAATGAGATTTCGGGTTAGATATGTGTAGAATTGTAATGTGAGTACATTTACAGTGTGGACAATGGTTTGGAAAATGTCTGATGTAAAAAAAATTATTTATAAATCACAAATTCCATAAAGTTCATTACTGGAAAACATGTATGTATGTACATATGTAAATAATAAATATGGCCATCCACCTCATAACAATGACTCTGAGTAACATATAACAGCCCATGATGCTTGAGGTTAAAAAAAAACTCAGAAAAACCAGATTCTGATGCTCGTGTATGTCATATAATATGGTATGTCATATAATAATGAACCTGCCAAGTAACATATGGTATTCCTGGGGCTCCTACAATCCTCTCTTTCACCCTAGATATTTTCAACACTTCTGGCACTGCTACTTTATTATGAATATACCTAAATTATAAATTTAGAAATCCACTTGAGATTGTGGTTTCATCAATCATTGCAGAATACATTTATTAGATTACCAAAAATATTCAAGGGATTTTAATTCTCAGTTTCTTGACTTGAAAACTATCTTGCAAAAATTAAAAGCATGGAAGTTTCATGTACTTACATAATAATAACCTCATGTGTAATAGGCTACTGTTGACAGACTGTTTGTTAAGGACTACTGTAGAATCTTTAGGGAAAACACAGACCATAATTTTCAATGGTACCCATAAGATCCCATGTTTAGTTCTTGGCATCAGTATCTAAAAGAATCAAGGTAGCTTGTGATGTGAAAGATCTTTGCTCGAGATCATGTAAAGTCACTACTTGGTTCTGTATGCAGTATCTTCCATTGTTTATAAGGTTGTAGAAGCTGTTCTCCATCATTTTACAAAACTAACTTGTCCCAGCTGTTTTTGAGAAGAGCTTGTTAGTTTTCATGAATTTTGGTGAGGTCTGGCAAGGCAAGATATTGAAGTGTTATAAGCAGACTGCCATGCTGTTGATTTCCTGACAGGATGCTTCTGCTGTATTTAATACCAGAGAAAAAGTATGATTCATATGCTTAGCATGTCAAGTACATGAACATCATTATAAAGTGATGATGTGTTTACATACCTCTGGTAAGAAGATTAAAGTGTTTCTAATTGTCCCTTTCTTGAACCTAACCTAATGTTTTGGTGTGTCCCACAGAATAATATTGAAAGAATGAACAAATCAGTGGTAGAACCATCTGAGATTTGCCTAATTAGAACTCAAATTGTTCCCATATTGGAAGTTACATGTGTATAATGCCTTTTGGAGCAAAGAATAGAAGAAGTATGTAAAGGTCAGCCAACAATACACTGCAATGAGGCCTATTTCCATATTTTTAAAGAAAAGGACCTTTTCAAGCAATACAACACATTTGATTTTACTAGAAACAGATTTAGAATGGTGTTATCCAGTTTGGAAAGGATTAATTCTGCAAACTATTGTAAATCCATATTAAACAAAAAGGATGTATGATTATGATGTATCTGAATTCACTTTGCACAATAAAATTTCTGTCCTATGTGGAATATGATGATATTGTAATATGACAACATTATTGTAATGGTATTATATATTGTAATGGTACCTGATATTGTAATGGTACTTGCTGACATGAGATTTCATATAGCAGGGAAAAAAATCTGTTTCCCAAACAATGTGCTTGATATTCCCAATTAAATCCTGAGTATTGAATTGGATTGGAGATAATGCTGTATTCCAAAGAGACTGAATTGACCTCCCTCCCTCCCTTCTGCAAATGCTGTGATTTCATGCCTTTTGGCATAAAAAGTGAAGCTCTGCTCTGTAAGAGCTAAGATGTTAGACTGCATCTGCAGAAATGTTGGTAAAAGACACCATTTAATCAATCACTAATCTCTCAATTAAATTCAAGTGCTTGTTTTGAATTAAAAAAATGAGATGTGAGAATGAAAATATAGAAATTTAGGAAAGTCTTGTTGCATTTATTCCCAGCTTTTGCAACTGCTACTTAGAATCTTTGTTTGAAGAAGGTCTTCTGAAAAACCAGTGTCAGAAAAACACTTTCTACTCTGGATGACCACGATCATGCATGAATGTGACTGGGCCAGAAGGAAACATTAGTTGGGTACAAGAACATTTGTCATCTTTTAGACTGCTTTGTACACAGTAAATTTGAACTCCATATACTCTAGTGGATCTGGGATAGCTGGGCAAAGTCCATTTTGGGGTAAAATAGCCAGTTTTTGTATGTATAAATATTTGAATCTCTATAGGATTGGTGGGTTTTGTCAAAAAAGTGTTCACAAGACCCCCTGTTGAAGAGAAAAATTATTAATACATTTGGGAGTACATTCACTCCTAGAAACCATATAAGACCCAATATATGGTATTTTTCTTCTGTTAATGATGGTAGTTTGGCAATATTATCTGCTGAGATAATCAGCTTTGGTAGCAAAAATATTTCTCATCACTCCCTTTTTGGCTCAGTTCTCTGCAAGGGAACAAGAGCAAAGTAAATAAAAGCTCATATGAGTAGGCTGTTAATGGAAGAGTTGCCAAGTCTATATGCAAGTTTCTATGTTCAACTGCAGTTATGGAAATTTCTCCCCAGCTTTTGAATCAGTAAAGGCTTACAGACTTTTTAAATTAAGATATTGTCAAAAATGTACTGCAGACTGTTCCTACCCTTATTGCCAAATGAGCTTCTAAAACAACAAACATTATTAATTGAGGAATATAGGAATCCCATGACAGCTTCTTGTGGATATATACCTTATAGAATTCAAATGTCTTTCTGCCTAAAATAATGAAGATTTAATTTAAACAGCTACGCTGCTGCAGATCTTTTTTAAAATTCCTTATGCCTTTGAGTGTTACTTGTATAGTTTTTCCTTCCCTCAATACTAAGTGGTAATTTGTTTCCTCATTTATATGTAAGTTTGCCTTTTGTCCATTATTTTAAGACTATTTATTATTTCAACAATATAAAAATAATTTAACATATTTTTATATGTGTTGAATGAGCTGGAAAAGGATGCTGTAAAAAAATTGCAAAGGTAACATGAATTTGTACAGTATGAGATATATTTTTTAATTTATCAAATTTAGAAATGTGACTCTGTGCACTTTACAGATAAAAAGTCATTAATTCATACAAAATATACACTTAAAACTGAATTAAAACCAAATGAAACAAATAAACCAAGGATAAAAGATAAGTTAAAGGTGGAGGAAGTGCTCTCAGGCCACCAACTACCCCCAAGGTTGCATGCTGCTCTTTGATGTCCATGAAAGTTGGCAGAGCCAGGTCTTCATGCTCTTCCAGAAGACCACACTCTGAAGGAAGATGTTCCATAGGATGGAGATAACAGCAGAGAATGCTCTCTTTCTAGATCCCGCTAGTCAGAATTCCTCAGTCAACAGGGTCTATAACATATCTTCTTTGCCCAACTGGTTGGGATAGTCAATGTAATTGGAACAAGACAGCTCCTCAGGTAACCTGGTTCCATGCCATGAAGGATTTCAAAGGTAATAACCAACACCTGGAATTGGACCTGGAAGCAAATAGGGACCCAATGCAGTTCACATTTAACTGCAATCTGTTAAATAAATCACAACTGTTAGATTCACTATTACAAAATATTAATAGTATAACAATAAAACTTAAAAATTACCCCATGCAACAAGAATAATAAATAAAAACTAACAAATATATAGTACAATCCTCACCCAAATTTTCTTCTGAATAACTCAATTTTGACCAACTTACAAAATTGTACTAAAGATAATGCAAAGACCAAAAGGAACATGTTTCATCCACCCTGGGCAGAAACTGAAAGATTGGCCACTAGGCTGAACCTCTAGAGCAGGTGGTGATGCAAGTTCATTGGTCTAATGGGCCAACATTGGATCAACCACAAAATAATAAAAATGGCAGCTGCTGACTAACAGAAGATACAAGAGCCCAGTAGCTTAGAAAAAAATGACTGTCCAGGGCAATGTCCAGCTGCTGGAGGAGAAGGTGTGTCCCAGGCACTATAGTAATCTGAAGAAAGTATGGCAGACTGTTGACTCAGAACGGTTTAGGTGAGAGAGTAGCAGTTTTGATGCAACAGAACTTCAAAACAGAAGGATATTATTGCATTTGCAATAGGTGGGAGGGTGTGGGATGTATCATCTATAAGCATTCTAATTACTTGGATATATCTCAATGTTTGTGAACAATTCTGTGTATCAAGTTCAGCAATTGTAGAAAGCCAATTTTGATCAGCAATAAGTGTAAAGAATACATCCTAAAATTTGCATATATTTGTCTGAATATATTTACATCAATTATTGTTTTACTGATTGGCTTGTGAGCCAGTCTGATGTAGTGATCAAGTGATCAGGTTAGAAACTGGGAGACCATGAGTTCTAGTCCTTCCTGAGGCATGAAGCCAGTAGAGTAATCTTGGGCTAGTCCCTCTCTCTCAGCTCTGAGAAGAAGGCAGTGGTAAACTATTTCTGAAATCTTACCAAGAAAATTGTAGAGACTCCAGGCAATTACTAGGAGTCAAGATTGACTTGAAGACACACACACAACCCCTCACTCCCACCTGGATCAGTTTGCTTTTTGCCATGATTAGAAGGTTAATTACAGAAGTTATAGTGTTGACCTCTCTACAGTAATTTAACTATATAAGATATTTTGGGAAACATGAAAAAAAAAGCTGCATACCATGGCTGTTATTGATGGACCCAAAAGGATGGATAGTCCTTAGCCCAGAGACAACAGACCAAATGAATAACTGGATGTGATAAATCTTCGGGAGCAGCTTCCTTTATTATTTTACAGCAGCAAAGGGGTTACCTCGCAGAAAACATTTTTTGAGATAGGGGAGACACCTCTGTTTTTGTCATATTTTGATTGGTTCATAAACACTTCAGTGCTGCTCATGCAGCATGGGTCAACATGTGGTCCTTATCTATGTGGTACATTGTGGGTGGTTTCTGCTTGATGTTATCAAGCCTATGTGCTATTCGGCAAGTGTCACAGACACAGTATTTTGCCATTTCTTGTTCCTCAGTTTCCCCCCTTTGGTCCTTGGAAGACTTAAAGTCTGGAACAGGATCACCCTTGAGCATTTAATTCAGCAACATAAGATTGTCAGTTTGTAAATGCTTTGTCATCAACAGACTCTTAATGAAAGTGAAAGAGGAGAATGCAAAAACTGGCTTGAAATTCAACATTAAAAAAACTAAGATCATGGCAACTGGCCCCATCACTTCTGGCAATAGAAGGGGAAGAAATGGAAGCAGTGATAAATTTAACCTCCTTGGATCCAAGATCACTGGAGACTGCAGCTATTGAAATTAAAAGATGCTTGCTCCTTCGAGAGGAAAGCTGTGGCAAACCTAGTCAGCATATTAAGAAGCAGATACATTACCTTACTGACAAAGGTCCATATAATCAAAGCTATGGTTTTCCCTCTAGTAATATATGCCTGTGAGAGAGCTCCTGTAAGGAAGGCTGAGTACCGAAGAAATGATGCCTTTGAATTGTGGTGCTGGAGAAGACGCTTGAATCTCTTGGACTGCAAGGAGATCAAGTCAGTTAATCCTACCAAAAATCAACCCTGAATGTTCACTGGAAGGACAGATACTGAATCTGAAGCCCAAATACTTTGGCCACCAAATGCAAAGAAGGGACTTATTGGAAAAGAATGTCATGCTGGGAAAGACTGAAGGTAAAAGGCAAAGAGAACGGCAGAGGATGAGATGGTTAGATAGTATCACTGGCATGCTGGGTGTGGATTTGGTTGAGTTCTGGGCGACAGTGAAGGACAGGAAGGCCTGGTATGCTGCAGACCATGGGGTTGTGAAGAGTCAGATGTGACTGAGCGACTGAACAACAGTAATAAAACACTTTGGACACAAATTACAAATAAGTGGAAATCAGTATAAAAAAACACATAAAAATTCCTACAACTGTGATAAAAATAATGCATACAGAAAGTTTTTTAAGCCAAACAAAATTGGGTAGCCAAGAGGTCAACAAATAAAAGGATTACTACCAATCCTTTAGTATCCATGACCTTGAAATCCATGACCTTGTGTCATGTGTATCCATGACCTTGAAATCCCTGAGATGTTCATAGTCTTGTTAAGACGTGGCATGCAGGTCCAATAGCCATACAATAGCCACTTTGTCTAGCCAATACATAACAAGAGCCATTTTATATCATAAAATTATCTGATTTAGTTCCTCAATTTACAACTGCACAGCCCTGATAATCATACCAGTTACACTGATCAATTTCTCCAAGTGACATGTCAGGCCCAAGATCGACTTCCTGTTTTCCTGTGCTACAGTACCTGGATAGGCTCTTAAAGTCAGGACTCCAGTTATCCACCTCCTCCAATCCTTGCCTCAGTATCAGATATCAGGGGATTGGTAATGACCCATTCCTTATATCAGGGTCCCATTGGACCTTTGCGATTTCCTGAGGTTTCAAAGTTTCTGTGGGACCTACTTTTTCCTTTAATGACTTGGACTAGAACAATAAAATACCAAGCAAAACACACTGACCTTGGCCAGGATGATAATTTGTGGCCCATTTATCATAAAAAAATATAGGCTAGGGTCTTTAATCATCCAGCCAGAGCAAATACCTCTCATTCCTGCACAGTTTGCCAGGCCTTTTCCTGGGTTATATTATGAATAAAGCTCTACAAATGACAAATCTTTCCAAGTAGCATTAGAGGAAAATGAATATGAGGGATTGAACGTTCCCCATAACTGGAGTTATTACTGAACCTTAGGCCAGTCTGTCTACTTATCAATCCATACAATGGACCAGCAACAAAAGCACATGCTTGTAGTCCTTATGAATTTTCATTTTTGTAAACCTTATGCTATTCATTAAGTGGGGAACCTTAAGAGTCTACTACTACTTCTAAAGTACTGTCATTC
Source organism: Acrochordus granulatus (assembly GCA_032468055.1). Taxonomy (NCBI): domain Eukaryota; kingdom Metazoa; phylum Chordata; class Lepidosauria; order Squamata; family Acrochordidae; genus Acrochordus; species Acrochordus granulatus. Next base: position 94,140 of record JANHZU010005538.1, on the reverse strand, counting down.
CATAACAATGGGCTCAGGGTCAATAATCAGATCTGGTAACAAAGAGATCTCCCTCATGATTAATGGATGCTCATAAATTAATGTTTATGAGGTCCAAGCCATGTATCTGGAATATGGCACGTGTATGTCGTAAAAACCAATTACCTTTATCTGTGGCCAGAACCCAAAACAAAAGTCCAATAATCTAAACATGTGGGATCAGCATATGGGTACTCTCCAACTTCAGGCATTCATACCCATCCTCCGGCACCCACAGAGGCTTTTCTCCAATAGAATAAAATTCCCAGTTTTGCTGGGCTGCTTGTAGTGCATAGCTGATAATAAGCCTTCCCACTGAGGCTAAAACTACTGCAGTTAAGTAGGCCACTTCACAATCAAGCATCCTGTGATTTGTCAGACAGTTCTTTAGCACAATACAAACTATCTTAGCTTAAAACCCAATACGTAAGGTCTGATTAATATGACCTTAGGATTAGCTATCTTTCCCTGATGAACCTACAATTGCGATCTCTTCAGAGAGTCCAATAGCTAATCCTCCCAATCACTATATTTTGAACAACAATCTCAGCCTGTCTTCTGGTTAGGTTGCTTGAACAGTCCACTGGGCACTCTTCTCTTTAGGTGGGTCCATTTGTCTTACTCTACTATGGTGAATCCAATTCTTGGAATCATCAACTTTGAATGCAGTATACATGGTCACCGACACCTGGTAAGATCCTTTCCACTTCGGTCCTAGAGAATCTGTTGTCCAACTTTTGACTAGAACATAATCACCAGGTTGGAAGGCATGTACTGGATGATTAAGGCCAGGCAGTCTTCCGTCAGCGGCGCTCCAGGCATCTCTTCACCCTTTTCAGCCCCTGAAACTCTTCCGTGAATCACGGAGAGTGCCGACAGCATTGGGTAGTGCCGAGAGCATTGGGTGGAGAGAGGCTGCATAAGCGTGATCCTGTCCAAAGCCTCGGCTGCCTTCTGATTCCAAGACGCAACCAAGGCTTCAACAGGACTGTGCAGCAATGCCCTTGGGACATCCCCCAGTTCCCTCTGAAACCCCTCTGGGTTCATCAGGTGCCGAGGGCAGACCACTTGTGTGGGTCCCACCTCCCTGCAGAGGGGGGTGGCATAAGAGAATCTCAAAGACACCAGGGCATGATCAGAACATGACAAGGGGGACAACAAAAGTTTTCCTTCTAATTCACATTGCCATTGTTCCGACAAGAAAATCATGTCTGGAGTGTGGTCACTGTCTTGAGTGGGGCTCTCAATAATCTGGGAGAGGCCCATGGCTGTCATGAACTCCTGAGCCAAACCTGAGGCCAAACCCAGGGAGGGTAGATTGAAATCCCCTAGGACCATCAGCCTGGGGAAGTCCACTGCCAGCCCTGAGATAGCCTCAGTCAGCTCAGGCAAGGAAGATGCTACGCA
>JANHZU010005538.1:64435-77710 GCA_032468055.1 Acrochordus granulatus | reverse complement strand
CAGTCACAAAGAAGGGCAGTGCCAAAGAATGTTCAAACTACTGTAAAATTGTTCTCATTTCACACGCGAGCAAGCTTATGCTCAAAATACTACAAGCTAGACTTCAGCAGTATGTGAACCAAGAACTACCAGATGTACAACCTGGGTTTTGAAGAGGCAGAGGAATAGAGATCAAATTGCCAACATTCGTTGGATCATGGAAAAAAAGAAGGAATTCCAGAAAAACATCTACTTCTGCTTCATTGACTACGTTAATGCCTTTGATTTTGTGGATCACAATGAACTCTGGCAAATTCTAAAAGAGATGGAAGTCCCAGACCAGCTTACCTGTCTCCTGACAGTTGTAAGTCAACTCATTTTTGACAGTTGTAAGTAACTCATAGTATGCTAGTCAAGAAGCAACAGTTAGAACCAGATATGGAACAATGGATAGGTTCAAAATTGGTAAAGGAATATGATAAGGCTGTATATTGCTTATTTAACTTATATGCAGAGCACATTATGTGAAATGAATCACCAGTTGGAATTAAGATTGCTGGGAGAAATATCAACAACCTCAGATATGTAGACGATACCAGTCTCATGGCAGAAAGTGAAGAGGAGTTAAAGAGCATCTTGATGAGGGTGAAAGAGGAGAGTGCAAAAGATGGTTTAAAACTCAACATTAAAAAAACTAAAATCATGGCAACCAGTCCCATCATTCCTTCGTAAATAGAGGGGGAAGAAATGGAAGCAGTGACAGATTTTACTTTCCTGGGCTGTAAGATTACTGCAGATGATGATAGCAGCTATTTAATTAAAAGATGCTTGCTCCTTTAGAAGAAAGCTATAGCAAATGTAGACAACATATTAAAAAGCAGAGACATCAGCTTGCTGACAGAGGTCCATACAGTCAAAGCTATGGCTTTCCCAGTAGTAATGTATGGCTGTGAGAGCTGGATCATAAGGAAGGCTGAGTGCCAAAGAAGTGTGGTTCTGGAGAAGACTCTTGAGAGTTCCTTGGAAAGCATGGAGATCAAACCAGTCAATCCTACAGGAAATCAATCCTGATTCATTATTAGAGGGACAGATTCTGAAGCTGAAGCTCAAATACTTTGGCCAAATAATGTGAAGAGAGGACTCATTAGAAAAAATCCTGATGCTGGGAGAGATTGAAGGCAACAGGAGAATGGGACAGCAGAGGATGAGATGGTTAGATAGCATAGTCAGTATGATGGGCATGGATTTGTGGGGACTCTGAGAGGCAGTGCAGGACATGGAGGCCTGGTGTGCTGCAATCCATGTGGTTGCAAAGAGCCAGTCACGATTGTGTGACTGAACAACAACAACAAATATTGCAAGAGGCACCAGTGGCTGCTCTCCAGGGAGCCTGAAGATTCACAATAAGAGGCTGAAGCCTGCTAGGAATTTGACCTCTCAGGGAAGAGTCTCAGTGCAATTCCATTGCTTTACAAGTTGTGGATGACAATCAAGTGACTGGCTAGGAGGAAGTGGAAGACAGACTCCGGGAGATTGCTCACCCTTCTGCCCTCCCCCTCTGCTCCATTGGTGGCTTTACTCCAGAACTAAGCAAAAATCATGGGATACCCTGCTTGCTCTGTTTAACCAAGCTATTAAGTAGGAAGGAAGGAAGGAAGGAAGTTCCAACCTCCATTTCCTCCTTAAATTGTTACTGAGAAATGATACAGATGATGGAGTTTCTAGGGGTGGGTGCAATCATCACTAAAAAAGGACTCAGTGAGCCTTTGGGAGAGCTGCCTGTTGTAATCTGTATCAACCCCTCCCTGCTTTCTGGCTCTTCAAATTGCCACCTCTTTTTTCACTTTACATAGAAGTAGCATGTCTGGAAAGTTCAGAAAGGAGCTTCATTTTTCAGTGATTGGGCATTTTTTTCTGAGGTGGCTTTCTGGAATATGAGGAAGTGAAATCCACTTCCCCACCTCCTGGTCAGGGTACTGCTACTTGAATTTCACAGTATTTTTTAGCCATAGGGCTTGTGCAAAAGTGTGCTAGTCAGGAACCTTTGGATCATCTGTTGTAAAAAGATAAAGTTATGTCTGACTCTAGGGGACAGTGCTCATCTCCATTTCCTAGCCGAAGAGCCAGTGTTGCCTGAAGACACTTCTGTGGTCATGAGTCTGGGCTGACTATATGCCAAGGGGCAAGGAATGCTGTTACCTTCCCACCAATTTAGATGGTACCTATTTACCTACTTGCATTTTTACAGGCTTTTGAACTGCTAGGTTGGCAGGAGCTGCGCAGAGAACAGGAACTCACCCTATTATGCTGCGGCTCTTGGGTTTCGAACTCAAGCCACCAACCTTCCGGCTAACAAACCCAGTGTCTTAACCACTCACATCACCGTGTACCCTTATCTGTTATATCATATAGCAAAACAAGCAATCAGGAAAACATTTTCAGAGAGAAGGGAACTAGACAGGTCTCCCCACCCACAGAGTTCCCAATAATTTAGCAGAAATTAATGTTTCCTTTCTGTTTGGGCAGCAGCTTTCTTTTGGGTTGGAGACTCATGATATCCAAAGCACTGTGAGGATAGCAGTTTTGAAAGCATATTTTCCTTTCATCTCAATGAATCAGATTTCAAGGATGGGGGTAGGGGAAAAACAGATAAATGTGCCACAAAAGCCCTGGGCTTGGTGACCTTGGGCCAGTCACTCTCTTTCAGCCCAACTCACCTCACAGGGTTGCTGTTGTGAAGAAAAGAGGAGGAGATAAATGTGTTAAATAGATTTGCCACCTTGAGGTTGTTTATAAAAAGAATAGAGGCGAGATACAAATAAATAAAAATTAAAAAATGAATGTTAACTATATATTTAAGCAAACTTTTAAAGAAGTAAAGCAGATCTATGCCTATGCAGTAAGATAATAGATAGAAGAATAGTTTATACCTTGATATTTGCAGCATATGTGTTGATATGTAAAGGGCAAAAAGACAAAGGAGACAAGATCTCCAAGAAACTCAGTGAGTGCTTTGAGATTAAAGTCCATAATCATGCCTTATCTTAGACTCCAAATAGAAAGAGGAATATAATCAGGGAAGAGCAGTGAAAAGCTGAGCTACTATAGAAGATAAGAAGCCAGGGAAGTACAGACCTCCATGCAGTGGATTATTATAAGTGCAACATAATGGTCCAAAATATTGACATATTGCAGAACTGTTGCAAATAGCAAGCACAGTGTAACAATTGGCATTGGAAGCTGAACTCCTGTGTAAGGAATATCACTACACTAATCCAGTTAATTTGGAGTACATATAAAAATACTTGAAAATATTTCAAGTATTTGTACGAAATTTTCAAAATATATATTCAGTATTACTATCCAGAAAGATTCATATTGATTTCTTAGCAGTTGCTTTCTTGATATAGAAGTTGTAAATTTGAATTAAAAAGCATGCATTAAAATACATATTTGTACAGAAAAATAATAAAGATTAATGTAATGTTTTTTAAAGCTGAACCTCTTTTGAAGAAGTTAGAGTTCTGGAAGATATTCAGTCACGATACCTAGACCAACAAGTCAACTTTTTGAATCAAAGAAGAAAACAATTTTACAGATAATTTTCATATATATTGAAAAGAATGAAGACATTAGCTGAACAGCTTTCTCATTATCATTTCAATAGTGATGTATTGATTTTTCATGGAAAAAATACTTTGGACTGAAACACCACTGCTTTAATGATTCAGACTGGAGAAGACAAATGACCAATTCACGTTTGCCCTTATTGTCCAATTTTTTATTTTAGCTAGTCATACTTCCTTTCTTTTTTCTATGGTAACAAAACGTTTGACCTTAAAAAATTAAAATATCTAAGCCAGGAGGTATTTTGGAACTATTCAGAGAAAGACATTTATATATTCCATTGCTTTTACCGTTTTTTTAAAGTTCCATTACCTGAAGTATGACATTTTATTTTTTTGTTCCTCTGTTTCTAGATAATAGTTGAAATGCATAAGTACTATGTATAATAAGCATATGAGCTTTTTTACCCTCATACTTTATCATCATTGGTTTTCGATCAATATAGTGTCTTTGGCTCAACATTTTTCCAGATTAATATATTGATTGATATTTCCTGACCTATATTTTCGCTCTACTGTGTATTTTGCCAGACTACCCATGGTCAACTTTCATCAATCTTAGAGCACTTTTAAGAGCATATGATGTTTCCTTAGATCATAAATGAGGATATCTATCTGTATCTCTCTCTCTCTCTATTTCCATCTCTATCTTTCTATCTCTCTATATCTATATATGAAGGGATGCAGTGGCTAAGCAGTTAAAATGCTGGACTTGTTGGCCAGAAGGTGAGCAGCTCAGAGTTTGAGACACAAGGGCTGCTATGTAATGGGGTGAGCTCCCATTACTTGCTCCATCTCCTGCCAATCTAGCAGTTCAAAAGCATGTAAAAGTGCAAGTTTATAAATAGGTACCATCTTTGGTGGGGAAGGTAACCATGTTCCGTTCGCCTTTGCATATACTCATGCTGGCCACATGACCACAGAAGCATCTTCAGACAAATGCTGGCTCCCTCGGCTGTGAATTGGAGATGAGCACTACTCCTTAGAGTCAGCCATGGCTGGCAGAGGAAACCTTCACACATACACAAATATATAAATGTTTAAAACTGTCATTAATCAGTTATGATTTAACATATTTGTATGTGCACATACTATATATATAAACATACATTTAATTAGGACTCAGATTAATGAGTGATTTAAACAATCTTATTAAAACTCAATTTTTGTGAAGTCAGTTTTTTAAAACAAATTTCATACAACCCTAATTACCTTTATAATAGAAAGAATGTTTGAACATAATAGGACACAGCTGTATGAAAGAAAAAGGTATAGGATTAAAATATTTTGATGAGTGTTTGTAATCAAGGAATGTAATCATTTTAGAATTGGGTGATTAAGAATCACTGTAGGAAAAACTTGTCTCTTCCCTAACCTACCAGCTTTTAAAGCTTGGGATAGATAGACTGCATAAACAATTGTTATTTTCTTGTGAAGTAGTAACAACTCAACAAGATGCAACTTGACATGAAAAATACATAGCCTCTGTTACACTGAATGTGTTTGGATATTATACTTTATTGTGCAGAAGATTGAACCTAACAACACTCTGAGCTCCTGCTTCTTCTCATTCCATTCTCTTCCTCTGATGGACCTGCAAGAAAAATAATGATTTCTATTATCTACATTTTTGTGTAACATCCTGAAATTATTGTGATTTGAAGTTGGCTTCTTTCAAGCATAGTTAGAATCAACTATTGTCAAGTTTTGTCAGTTAAGATCACTTGAGCATTTGGAAGCTGCAGTTCAGTGCACACTGTAGTCCACCTATGTAATACCATTGCTACAGAAGTTGTACTTGCTTTGGGTGGGCTTCCAGGTATAATCCAAGGTGCCAGTTGCCATTTTTTGGGATCAGGTTACTTGTGGGACTGCTTATCCCCAATGGTTTCCACTCATCCCACCAAATGTGGTAGATATGGCATGCCCCAGGTCCTCTCGGTGAAGTAATGTCACGTGGTTGGCCCTAGAAAGCAGGCCTTCTTTGCCAATCTGGGCCCAGATTGTTAGTTATTGCAGTTATTTCTAAAGATATGTTGAATGTTTTTTTGAAAGAGTGCTAAGATGTGATCCCAAATAGCTTGCAAGGATGGAGGAAAGGTGTAGGATAAAGTAGGGGAGCAAAATAACTATCACATCAAGATGTGACATGAAGGACTTATGAGCAGGAGCATTGTTAGCACTGACTTTGATACTATGGAGGCCAACAGTATGAGGCAGATCAGAAATTCCTTCTGTGATGCCTTGTGAGATGAAATTTGAATACTTGTGCTTGTTGAATAAATTTGAAATAATTTTCTTTTTAATGAGCTGGATTTGTCATTTCTCATTTGTCATCAATTTACAATTACTGATGTATCCTTTCACTTTAATATTTGCTACATTGTTAGCTTTCTAATTATTCATAGTTAATATTTTTATAATTCCCAGTATTATAAATATTACTTGTATTTTAAAACATTGCTTTTAGGTTTATTGCGTACAATGTATACAATGTTTTAACATCCTTGTGACCAGAATAATTTCTATTGCCCTCTTCATTTGTTTATATTTAACCAGAATGAATTTCAGTAATGGCCCCTCACTCTGACTTTTAAGTAACACCCATCTCCCACTCAATTTATTTTATTCTGTAAAATTCTAGTACAAATTCCTCAGGGCTATTTGCAATTCTTTCTTAGTCAGCTTTCCTAAGGCAGAGTCTTTGTGCATTTTAACTTGCATAAGTTCTACCCCTTTATGAACCTTTGGAAAATCAAACGTTATAATTAGAATGTTGTGAGTTCAGCACTTATATTGCTCAGGAGTTCCTGCAAACATTTGCTTTGGTTTCAGGCCATGATGGGGTCACTTCCCTGGAATTTTTTTTTGTTGTGGTTAATGCTATGAGTGAAATCTTTCACAAATGGCAGATTATCAGCATGTTCTGTTTTCACTGTGGCAAACCGGACTATGCCAAGCCTTAGTGATCACTGGGATATATATTTGTTTAGGGTTACCAGTGACTTGCAATTGATAAAATGCACAGCTTAAAGTGTTTGCATTGCAAGGATGTTAGTACACAGTTCCTTGGGTGGGCAATGCAGCTGCTTGATGTTTTACAGGCTTAAATAAATGTTGGTTATAAAATAAAAGTAATGCCTTTTTTAAAGACTTAATGCATATGTTAAACTGAAACTGATTTATAGTATTTTTATAGAAAGACATTCATACTATACATTCTAATGAATACATACTATTCAAAAGTATGTATATATTGAGGTAGCACTAGTTAGGTGTTATTATTGTCTGGTTGCAATTTGCTCTTTAGAAACCCAGGATACACCAGCAGGCTTTTCTGTTTTTTAAGTGTAAGTTCTTTATTGCCCTTTGACTAGCCTGGGAACAAGAGTATATAAATGAGAAATGAATTAAAACAATACAGTACTTTCTCTTTCTTATAATATAGCCAACTTTACCATTTACAGAGAGCGATTGTTACCACAGTTAACTGACTTAATCTGTCTTGAAAGGACATCATACCATTTAGATACTGTGGCATTTTCTTGCCAGAGAAAGAGGGTGGCAGTTTGGAGATTTTCTTTCTTAGCTATTAGAAAAATTCATTGCTTTTAGGCATTACATATCTTGATTTATAAATGGATGGGGAGTACTATGCCAGCCACTTACTTAATAACATTTCTTATTTCAATAGATTCTTGCAATTTCTAAAATTATATTGCAGAATTGCCAGCACTGGAAGTCTCCAGCTCCAGTTACACAATGGTGTATTTTAGGAAATGCCAAGGTCCATAATGAATATCTTTTACTATATCAGCCCTGGGGAGTTTTGGATTTCTGTTTCTTCTAGTTTCAGAATTTTGAAGGTGTATGTGTTAAACTTTGAAAACATAGGAATGTGCGCTTAGGATGACACCCAAGCAGCTTTGGATTTTGGAAACGTGTGACTAACTCACATGCTTTTAAAAATGAGTTTCTTGTTGTCAATCTCTTTGAAATACTTTTTTCTTTTTCAAAATATCTTCATTAATTTTCAAAATCAAGCATGAAAATACAAACTATCCTTTTCCAACTTTCTGTAAAAAAAAAGAATTAATTACAGAGGAATATTTTCTAATGTCACATTAATTTGCAGAGTAAAAAAGCAAACTTTTCTCAAAACAATTATTCTTGAATTACTCTTAGTTGATTAGCAGATGTGCCAATTTGAGCTCTGGAATAGTTTAGCTTCTCAATAGTCTATGAATATTCTCATTAATCCATGTCATGGTAAATAGTAAAATGTTGCAAAGCGTCTTAAAAAGGCAACTGGACTTTTTTTTGTTTTTTAAAAAAAGTCTTCCAGATAGAAAGCGAAATGTCTCCAAAAACGTCTTGTAATTAAAGTCCAGTTGCCTTTTTAAGACACTTAGCAACATTTTTGCAATTTTTACTAGCTTCTCAATATTGCTGCTTTGGTAAAGAGTTATAGAGACAGCCATTGCCCGCTGGAGGGCATTGTAGCCCTTCTTATCCGACCTCCACCTGCTCTTCTGCATGGCTTCCCCTTGGACTCCGTATCTGAACCTTTTAAAACATTTCCATTTCCATGCTCCTGTTAGATCTCTCAAGGGCTGCTTTAAAGAGCCAGCCCTCTAATGCTTCCCGAGTCTTATGTCGCCTTTTATATTATGTGTGCTTTCTGTAGCCCATGATGTCATATTACAAAATGTGATCCATCTGCATCACATGGGCAAGGCTGAGTACAGCTGGGCTTTGTGGCTTTGGCTGATGTAATCTCAAGGATTTTCATATTCAGTTTTCAATGGCACCTGTAAAAATAATCTTCAGTTTTGTAACTTAAACAGCAATACTTAAAATTAGAAAAACTGTCAGGAAATGTCTCAACAGTTTTGGAAAATAACTCCTCTCCTCCTCCTCTTAATTGATCCTTTGATATATTTTCTATCAGTCACAATAGACTAAAACTTTCAATCTGAACAAACAAAACCAAAATGCCTCCTTATCATAGTATTAGTTACTTAATGTACACATGTACTGTTCTGTTTCTATATTTGTGTCTATTTATGTAAGAAGATACAGAGCTAAAAATCAGCACGGGTGGCAGCAAATTCATGCATAAAGCACTTTACTGAAAAATGAATTTGCCCCTAATTAAGTTGTAGTCATTAGTTATATACTTTACAGTAAAGGGAAAGGGAGTTAAAGTCAGTAAATTCATCTTGTCTTATTGGGTGTCCTGTTTCTGGGTTGTGTATGGCTTGGATCCTGTATAAAAATGTTATACAGAAACAAAACTACATCTTTCCATATTGCAAAGAGGGAAAACTTATGAGGCTTATTGCAGAATCTGTTGATAATTTTTTTTAAAAAACAAAAACAATTGTGAATGAGTGAGATTTGTGAATTGTCCACAGGGCCCACGTAGAAATTGTCTTGATATACACAGTCGGCTTTGGAAATCTGTAAATGAATCTGCAAATAAATGAAGGAATGGTGTAAGAGTTGACCATCATTCAAGGGTTTGTTTGTTTGTTTTGTGTTTCTTGGAAAGCCAGAGCACCTTCAAAGGTATATTGCACTGTTTAAATGTTCTATCACCTTTTTAACTATCCAGAAGATCCACGCGTAGAACGCTCCATATGTACATTTCCAAGCCATGCTTCACCATGGCTTCTGCAGCACTCTGATAGACTCCATCTAAATAAATCCTGTTCTTTCAAAGTAGCCACTTGAAACTTGAAACCATGCAATAAATGCTAATAAGTTTCCTGCCGGGTAGTGCTCTTTAGACAGCTTATTTTTCATCTCTCCTTTCATGTGTTCTCTTATTGATGACTTTGTCAGTACCACAAGTGTTCTTAGAGAAGACAAAAAGTAAATACAAGTCAAAGATGCAAGTCTGATAAGGTTGTCGAAGGTACACAGGAAATGCTCTCTGAAGACTGCTCCCATTCTCCCCCTTCCCTGTTCCATTCTTTGAAAGTTTTAAATTGCCAGTTGGCTGCTGTTTATAGTTAGCTCGAATGGGAAACACCATATTTCTTCATTAAATTATAATTTGCAGCAATACTATTACTTACATGAGACATAGATGCATTTCTGGGAAAATAATAACCTTTTCCTCCCTCCCCCCTACCTCTGGAAAAGTTGATAACGTTTAAATATTTCAGTGGAAGTCAGATAGGAAAAAAGAAAACAATTGTTCATGGGGCCTTCTGCTGAGGGTTGGACAGGAAGTATAGTTTGGGGTGGAGGATGGAGAGACCATGTGTCCTTGCAGCTCAAGCACAATGCTGTCTTCTCTGGATTGCTAAAGGAAATGGTAATGGCAGGCTTCATTTGGCTTGGCTATATATTAATATTTAATATTATTATTATAAATATTAATATAATAGTTTTGACTATATATTAATATACTGGTATTTTATTTAATAAAGAAATAACATCAAACTCTTCAATGATAATATAAAATGTATAGAACAATATTTAATAAAATACATTAATAAGATGAATATTCTGGCATACTTGCATACCAAATATGCAGGAGCAGGCGCTCACCCTGCTGTGCGGCAATGCTGGGTCGCAATCCCAGGCCGCCGGCCTTCCAGCCGGCAAGCCAAGCTCTTAACCACTTGCACCACCGCGCCCCCTATGCAAAATTTACATAGTTTCTAATCCTAAATATTGTAACCTTTCCTTTGTTAAATAATGATGGTTCCTGTATACAGCTTTGATTTTTACTATCTTTCAGTGAAAAAAATACTATCTTTTTCATTTGCTAGCATTTGTATTCTGCTCTGCTCCAAAAGGTTATTGCAGTAGCTTCCAATGCTGTCTGTAAAACCGAGCATATCGATTTATTTAAAACACTTATGACCATTTCTTATCTCAAAGCAGTTTACAATAAAAAATGAAAAAGTTTAGAGGCATTTTATTATTATTTTTTCCTAAATTCTGCTAGAAATAATATTCATGTGTTAACCCAGGAGAAAAAGTATCTTCCTGTGTATGGACATGCATTAAGAAATCCAGATGTGACATCTTGGATCGAAAGTTTGCTCTTTGGGATATGAAGAATAGAGCAAGCAATTCTCTTTGCCATGTTGCACAATATTTTGAAACTCTTAGGTGATTCAAGAGCTCACAGGAAGAAGGAGAAATTAGCAATAAATGCATTGGAAGTAGACATTTGAATACAAATGTATTAGTTTCTTGAATTACATGACTACTGTTTTGATGAAACATATATTGAACTTGCCCAAACAGAAAACAATCTTAGATAAAAGGGACATTTTTAAGGTAGGCAAATATAACCTCCCAGAGGCTGTGCACCTGCACACTCTCCTGAATATGCACTCAACGTGTCAGCTGCAGACACATTGTTTGTATATGCATATTTACTTAACATTTCAAGAACAATTATCATTAGACCCCAGTGTTGTATTGAATACCTGCTTGTTTTTGCTCCCCCCATCTCATGAAATATTGCTTTGTATTGCTAACACCAAATATACAGATTCGTTTTTGGTATTGGGAACAGATGTGTCCATTGACTATCATATTCTACTACAGAATGGATAGGTTGTAGAAGGTCAGCTTCAGGCATACCTTTCAATCTCAAATATTATTTCCTCTGCTTAGTTACCACATCTGCAAGATCATAGTCATTGAGCACAGTCATGCCCAACTTTTAAAAGCATGTTATTTAAAACCTGTCTTTACTTATCTACAGTTGTCCATATGTTTCTGAGTTGCTGTTTTGTATAGAGAAATGAATTAGAAGCTAACTTTCAGACGTATTTGTAGAGAGTTATCTATGTACCTGGACAAAATGTGTTTTTAAAGGTAAATCTTGGACAATATTTGGGAGTTTTAACAAACTACTGCTGCTATTTGCAATTTACTTGTACTAGCAATATGCATAGAAATGCCAGCTTCTATACAGAGAGTATATATACAGGTAGTCCTTGACTTATGACTGACCCAATTATACCATGTTTTTTGCAGCAGTTGTAAAGTGAACACCATGATCATAAAGTGAACACTGCAGTCATTAAGCAAACACCACAGCTGTTAAGTAAACCAATTGTTTCCAATGGGGCATTTTGTCTGAAAAGTGGAAATAAATGCTGGTTTTCAGCAAAAATGTCATAAATTGTGATAATGTGGCTAAGGGATGCTGCAAATGACCATAAATGTGGGCTGGTTGTTGAGTGCTCGAAATCCAGTCATATGAAATCCAGGGAGCCCCAGCTATCAGAAGTTCAGAACCGGGTTGTAAGTACTTTTCAGGGGGTCTATTGTAACTGAATGATCACTCAGCAATCAATTGCATATCGAGGACGACATGCAAACTATGTTAAGCAAAAGTAGAAAGGATGAATTTGGGCCAGCATTACAAAATGTCGTGGTGAATGGATGGGGGAATGGATAGATAGGTGCATATTCTAATGGAAGAATTTGCAAGAAGAAGATGAAGGCGTTCTCCATGATTTAGAATTTGCATGACAATTATTGTCTACTCATCTACTGATGAGCTTCCTGGGGAAGGCAGTGAAGAAGAATGGAAGGGCAAAAAAAGGAACTGAGGGTATTCTTTATTTCTTTTTTTGTATTTTGTCCCCTCGGTATGAGTTACCATGGATAACGTATTTAAATGCACTATGTATCCAAAGAGTTTGCATGGTTCTTATAAATTTGTGTATTTCTTCCAGAAGAACTCCAGGGAAATGGTCCAAGAAAGATTTTCCAAAATTCTTTAACATTCTTATATATTTGCTAGAAGCCTTACTTTAAGGTTGATTGGATACCTACAAAGGCCACACAAACAAGGAGGCAGTCTTTGAAGATTCATAAACCAAATCATGAAATGTTTATAGTCTAAATTGCCTTTTCAAGATATCCCCAAAAGATTATCAAGAATTCTTAATAGAGGGAGCCTGAACATTTAAATTTACATTTCCTAAAGCCACAGTTTAGGAAGAAAATTAAGAAGCTGAAGCTCCTCTAGATTGGTGAGAACACTGAAAACCTAATACTATAAGGAATGAAGATGCCTGATGTATTTAGCTTGGAGACTGAAAGTATAAGTATGATATGTCAGGCTCCAACAACCAAGAAAGACACGTTGTTATTCTTCTAAGAAGATTTGATATTGTTCCTCACCTATAGACAGAAATTTTGCCAAACTAAAGCAAATTACATGCACCATAAAACATATACTCTGGGAACTCTTAGAAAGGAGCCATCTTCACCCTCTTTCTCTCACACAGACTATCCAAACTGAATTGTCTCTTGCTCATTTGGAATGCACTCCCTTTCTCCTGGGAATCCCAACAACATTCTCTCACATAAATAGTGCTCTCCAAATATCTATAGGGCTCTCACAAAGATGGAGCAAGACTAGGACAAACAGTTAAGAAGTGCTAAGAGGCATGTGTTATTAGCGATAGTATTAAGTATTTAATTACCAATCAAATTTTGGGTCTCCCCCCCTTGGAGAGAACTGAGCATTAACTGTAAATACCAAAACAGTGCATATAGGTGAGCTTACTTTATGAAAGAAGTCTGCAAATAGATAACAACAAGAAACAATACAGAAAAAAGGATTCCATTTTCCAAGAAGAGAAAATAAAATGATAATAAGGGAAGCCTAGTTTTAAAAGTT
>JANHZU010005538.1:25689-43944 GCA_032468055.1 Acrochordus granulatus | reverse complement strand
TTAATTCTGGATGAAGTGACATGCCCCAGACAGACCTGGTGCACAATCTAGCAGTTCTCCTTAACTCATTACTCCTGCTCAAAGAGCAGGTGGCAGCCATGGTTAGGAGGGCCTTTGTACAACTGTGTTGTATGCTAGTTGCACCCATTCCTGGAGAGGGAGTTCCTATGCTCAGTCACTCATGCCCCATTCATCTCACCATTGGGCTAGTACCATGCACTCTAACATAGGGCTACCTATGTAGAGTCTTCGGATTTCGGCAGCGTATAAATTTAATAAATAAATATTTGGAAGCTATAGGTGGCACAGAATGCCGCTGTGCACATAGTTCTTGGGGCACCCAGAATGGCCCACATAACACCTCTATTCTGCAGGCTATCAGTTTGCTTCCAGATGCAATCCAAGGTGTTGTTTTTGACCTTTAAAGCCCTTCATGGCATGGGACTTGTTACCTCAGGGGTATGGGGATAGCCTGCCCCACCAGGGCCAGCAGAAGAGGCATGCTATGGACCTCATCAGTCAAGGAATTTCGGTTGGCTGGGTCCAGGAGAAGAGCATTTTCTGCCATAGTTCCAGTCCTGTGGAACATCTAGTCTGCTGCCTGAGATAAGGTCTGATCCCAACCTTTCAGCTTTCCAAATGGACCTGAAGACCTTGTTCTGACAGCTGGCTTGGGGCCCAATGGGAGTCTGTCAGCCTGAAGGTGGCTGGTGGATTAAGTTAGTCACAACTTCCCCCATAGTTACTCCATCCCTCCCATTCTGCCTGGTTAATTTTTTCTTCCTGGTTAATTTTTAAGTGATTTTAAACTAATTTTAATAGTCATATTTTATAGTTTTAAAG
This sequence comes from Acrochordus granulatus, assembly GCA_032468055.1. Lineage (NCBI taxonomy): Eukaryota > Metazoa > Chordata > Lepidosauria > Squamata > Acrochordidae > Acrochordus > Acrochordus granulatus. Next base: position 43,101 of record JANHZU010005538.1, on the reverse strand, counting down.
TCTTTTATTGTGAGCCGCCAATAAAATAAATACTTTCCCTGATGAGGAAACTGTGAAACATGTCATGAGTAGCAATCCCCCCATTAATATTTATTTAATTATTTCTTTATTTGATGCATATGACCACCCATTTACATAATTTACTGGACAGTAAAATAAGTAAAAGCATTTATGTATACAAACATGTTATAGGTTTATAATCTGTGCCTGAAAAGAGCTTCCTGAGCATAAAATGGCAGTTGACTCGAGTAATTATTGTATTATTTAATTAAATTTGATTACTCTTCACTGTCAATAGTCAATTGATTGTGCATGGTGTAGTACTTAGAATCTCAGATTTAGGAAATCTCAGAGCTGAATCTTTACTCAGGTGTAGAATTCACTGGATGATTTAGATCAAATGCTCACAGTCTCAGTTTAATCTGTCTCTCAGAGTTTCTGCGTGGATTTTTTTTAAAAAGGGAGGAGTAACTATGTATTCTGAATTATAAAAATAATGTAGTAAGATAAGACAAATAGATAGCTTTCTTAGCTATTGTGATGATAAAAGATCACCATTTCAGTGATTTCTCCATACGTTCTGTAAGCAAGTTTTGATGCCACAGATATTTTTCCTACATCTCTTTTGCCATCCAGCTTATAACTGGTGTGTTAACAGTGTCTGCCAGGAAACCAAATTTGGCCACAGGTCTCCAGTTGCTGAATTCTAAGTAGCATTAAATATGTTTCTACTACCTCTTAGTTTCAACATTTTCTGGAAGAACGACTGGATTAGTCCACATGAATTCACATGAATGAAGCAACATAGGTTGCTTTCCTTTCAACAGTTCTCAAAACTGAAACTGAGCAGAATTGGAAGAATATTGAACATGCACATATACATCAAAGTTGAAAAGACACAGTACAGTATTTTCACAAAATCCCATCCTATTCACAAGAGTTCACATTTGTGGAGTAGCATTTCTGTGAAAATGAACTTTCGTTAACTGAACTTTCGTGAAGGCAGTTAATGTGTATTGATTTAACCTGGCTCCCAGTGGCCGAAATCCAGATGTGATGTCCTCTTATTACGTGCACCCCACTGCAGAGGGAATTCTGGGCATTTATTGAACAACAAAAGCTACTTTGCCACATAGTAAAACTCCTTTCTTTCCCCTTTAGTCTGCAAGAAGTATATTTATTGTGATAATAAATGCAGATTTTGATTTTGTTGATATTATTAACATAGATTGATGTTGTTGTAGCAGCATAAATCAACAGGATACAATTCTTGGGAATTATAGAATGTGAGTAAAGAGAACCAAATGCAAACTTAATATGTTGCCAAAGGATCTGGAAGACAGTAATATGCAAACAAAACAAAAAAAAGTAACCCTGGAATTTTAATATCAACATGAATCATTAATGGCTCTGAACATTTTAAGCAGCCTTTTGTAACAAGTTTTGAAAGGAATATGTGAAATGGAACTTGAGAGAAAGCTTAAAAAGAGCAATAATTGAGGATGGCGTCCTTCCATCCCAGTTTCACCATCACCAAATTGGAGACATCCATCTCCATAATGGTCCTTGCTGACAAGGGATCATACTCATAGTTGTACTTTGTGGCACATTTTATACTGAGAGACTACTTGGACCTCTTCTTTAGTAACCCTTTTGCCATGTGGTGAAAACTGACTCACAGATTATGTAATGTCATGTTTTAGCTCCTGCTTCTCTGTTTATTGTGTTTAAGGATTTCTTTGGAAATGTTGTATGTTGCCCAAGTTGAGCCATCCCAAATGAAGTTTAAGTTCATGAAAAGTGATACATAAAAAATGTATCTTCTTATCTAAGTGACATCTGAGTTGAATTTTCCATCAGAGGTATATAGCAGAATGAAGCGTGGATTGAACACAATGCTAAAAAGGTAAATATAAGATTAACATTTCAAGATAACAATTCCAGAAACATATTAATTTAGAGTAAATACATATTTGGTACTTCTGCCATGGTGAATTACTGCTTTCCAAGTGCAAAGCATCATGAATTGCTAATGCTGAACCTATTGTTGTTGTTCAGTCGCACAGTCATGCCTGACTGTTCGTGACCCTGTGGACTGCAGCATGCCAGGCCTCCCTGTCCTGCATTGCCTCCTGAAGTCTGTCCAAACCCATGCCCATCACATCCATGATGCTATTTAACCATCTCATCCTCTGACATCCCTTCTCCTTTTGCCTTCAATCTTTCCCAGCATAATGGTCTTTTCTGAATGTTGAACCTATACTTCCATTCTTTTATCAGTCCTCAATTTTGTCTGCATCTTGAGTTACCACCAGATTTATAAATTATCGGGTTCTATCAAAATGTAACTACATTGGCTTTTGCTCCAGCACCAAGATGGCCTGCTAACCAATTTTTGAGTCCTTGTCCTTTCAATGGAGCCTCTATCTCAGTGCCAGCTTACTGGTGGGGCAGATTGAACCACTTAAAAGTGATCCAGCAGGAAGGTGGTATTGTCTGTTAGAAAATGCTGTGTAACCTCCTATGTGCACATTCTTATTTATGCAGAGGAAGAACATGAAGGAGGTTGGATACCACAGGGGTCCATGTGGTCTGAAGAAGCTCATCCTCAGTCCATCCATGGGACTCTACATTTCTATGACAGTTTCTACTTTGGCTGCTGAAGAGAACAGAACTTCCACGGCAACCAATTTTTTTTTTCTTTTTCTTTAGCCTGAGGTAGAAATAGTAATCTCATGGATGTATTTAAAAAAGGTGCTATTCCACCATTACAACCTTGTTATGACTGTCTCTCTGTTACTGAAGCTTGTTAAGGAAGAGAAAAATGGGCATGCTGTAATGGAGACAGACCTAGGGAGAAAAGGATTCCTTCTCTTTGCTTATCTTCCCTTCACTGCCCAACCCTACATTCTTCCCTTCCCAGCAATCCCCAACACCCCAGTACCAGACCTCATGTTGAGTTCCTAGCATTGTTTTGATGGTACAGCAAGGGCATCCTGTCCTGAGGAAAAGAAGAAAGAACATTGTTAATGGTGTGAGAAAAAACTCAACGCCACAGACTTAGAATAACAAAATATTTTGTATTTTATAATCCTGTGTATGGTTAGAAGTCATAAACTATTTTTCAGTGCTATCATAAAATGGCTGATTTTATATCTCATGACAAAGAAGGTGATTTCTAAGAAAGATTTGCCTTTGATTAATGTTAAATGCAGTGCATTTTGGGCAATCTCAAATTATTTCTCTATATTGGGAAAGGGCAATTATATGCGATATCCTTATTTAAATTATTGTCCTCTTGGGCTTACATTGTTTCCCTAGGACAAATAGCAATCAATCAGGTTTGTAGGGCCTCACACGGCTTCTTTTGTGAGTTTTCCAGCTGATTCTGGCTGTGTGTGTTTTTTGGTTTAGTCTCCCCTCCCTAGCAATAAATACCAAATTGCTGTATTTGGAAATTTTCCAAGGACCATTGACTTTATGTTTTTGGAGTTTATGGAATTGGAGAATTTCAAAATGTACTAGTGGATCATCTCATTCAATTGCCAATCTAAGCCAGAATGTCCAGTGCCTAGTACCATTTTCCCTCATAAAACAATGGCTCCATCAAACCAGAACTGTGGAGCAGAGATCCAAGGGCAGCTCAGTAGCATGAATGGGAGAAGCAAATATAGCAGAATATCACCTACTTCCTTCCATCCTTAAATTATGTTTGTGATGCCCCACTGCATTTTTGCCTGTTCAGTGTACATAGGAGGGAAGAGCTGAACTGGTTGTTTTATATGGAACAGGAACTATAGGATTTCTAGTAATTCCTATACCTTTAGTTCATGAAGCTCTATCACAATCATTCTGCTAAAAATGCATTAGGTTTAGCTTCATTTACTCTCACAATTTTTGATGGAAAACTTCTTCATCAAAGGCATTCATTTTTAAATATACTTATCAGAGGCATTTATACATTTTCTGTAAGAGGTTCTTTGTTCATTCTTATTGTTGTGTTTATTTGTAGAACATCTATACACTGTTGCTGGATCATCTCTGTTTTGCCTATTTAGGTATATCCATTAAAAATATCACATTATTTATTTAATTTATTTATTTTTTGCCTAATTATTTAATTAATTAATTTTTGCCTATTTAGGTATATCCATTAAAAATATCACATTATTTATTTAATTAATTGCTGAGAAAAAAGATGCACAAGTTTAAAAAGGGAGACATGAGTTAGATGGCAGTTTGGACATTCTTCTATTGGCCAGCTAAAAAGGCGGTGGTCATCTTTTGGGGGAGTTCTTAACATTTTTAGGAATGCTGTGGAGGAAAGTTTTAAGTTGTTTTTAAACTAGGTATGAGGAACAAAGACTGCTTCTACAGAAGAGCCCCAAATCTCCATTTTGTTTGTACCTGTTAGTTAAGCTAGAAAGGTTTGGGACTATTGCTTTGCTAAAAAAGCTACCCTTACCATCCCCAGAAATGGAAGGAGAATGTTCTAAGCCTAGGTCTGTGGACATTTAAGTGTGCTAGTGTGATCTTTATGTTTGTGTGAACACAGACATTTCCTTCTAGCCCAGCACACGCTCACTGATGAAGAAAGAACCTCAAGCAATTGTGATCTTCCCCAAGGACCATTTAATGATGAATATATCCATAAAGTTCTCTTGCGTCTTCATTCCTTTTATTTATCTGAACACCTTCTTTCAGCAGTTTTTGTTTTATAACACTATAACTGTTTGGAACCCCTCAATATAGAGTATAATTTTTTAGGATAATTCTGTAGGCAAGATTCTGCCCAGCTTTAAGACTCTGACCCAGCTTGCTTTCTATATTCTGCCCATCAGAAGCTGTCTTATGGTCTAAGAACATCTCCCCCTTTTGCTTGAACCTTTCTGGTATAATGTCTCATCTGTTCCACTAGATTAAATCTCTTCTTCCTTCTTTGCTTCTTGCCTTTGTTCTCTGCCTTTACCTCGGCTCCCACGTTTTCCAGTCTTCCACTTTGCCTTACTGCTATGCCACCACTTTACAGCAAATTCTTAGATAATTATAATTATGTTATTAATTATCAGCAATATTCCTGTTTGAAATGTCTATTCCGCTTTCTTTCCAGGGACACTTTGGCAAATACTGGACAGCCTTACTAGATTAGTGATGTGAACGCTGGGGGGGAAACAATTTTTTTTCTGAATTTTTCCTCCCCCCTGTGCCTTCATATCTATGATGGAAGGAAAGCTTCAAACTAGTTAGGATTATGCCAGTAAGCCCAAAGGAAAACAATTCCCCTAGCTTCAGGCTAAATTCTCTCATCATCCGATCTTCCAGAGTGTTCAGTTCCCAAACCAGAAGTTAGATTTTTCTGTCTGAAGGAGAATCAGGCATTTGTCTTGAACAAGCAATGTGGTTCTCATGTGATACTCTGTTTTGCTCACATGAACCAAATCCACAAGCAGCTTTTACAATAAAAGTCAATACATTAATCTCGTTTAAATGTTAAAAAACTAGCATAAAACTTAATTTAAAACATTACAGCAATCCAGCAACAAAATCCTTCAGATGCCTTTTTTAAATAAACAACTCTAGTCATGTACCTAAATGCTAGTAGCCATGAAACTTGGCAGATCTGGCCAAAGAAGTAATTTCCAAGAGCAGGTACAAGCCATGAAAAAGTTTTGGTTATTCTAACCAACTCTTGGAACCCACAAAGGGAATAATATCTCCATATGTCTATAATGTAGACTCCTGGGAAACTGTATTTGGCATATCATTTGCATACATGCTTTCCAACCAATTGCATGTGTATCCAGTGTATCCAGTGCCAATTCCTCTTTTACAATTTTCATCTAGTGTTTGGGAGTGGGGGACAGAATCAAGACACATTTAGAGAAGACATCTTTGAGTAAGGCATTTATTTGAAGCAGTTGATCCTATTATGGGCTGCTCATATTGTTAGGCGAGATGGAGACCAGGTCAGTTCTGTTTTCTCTTCTGCTTCTCTCCCACTGTCTTGCCACCCTGGAAATAGTGGACTTTTGAGGGCCAGTTCTTGAAGCAATTCCCCCACCATACAGCTGTGTTCTCCACCCCATAGCTAAGCTGCTGCAGTGCCTAAGTCATGGAGAGCCATTTATAGATGTGCTCAGCAATCTACTGGTAAAAAGCTTGACAGATGCCACACTGATGCATGTCAGTGGTCTACCAGTAGATTGCTGATAGGTATCAAGAATGCTTCCTAGTGTTGTGGTGCCTTGAGTGCTGTGGTACTATAGCCATGGGAGAACATTTTAAATTAGGAGAGATGCCTGTTCTGGCTGCACATCTTGAGAGAAGTGCAGGCAATACTGTTTCACCAGTGTGCAACTTATCTTGGGAAAAGGTCCTAACTGCCTATACCTGAGAAGAGCCACTTCACTTCCTTCTCTTCCCTGTTTCACCTTCAGCAGAATCAGGTAGGAGAGAAGGGTCTTTTGATGCTATTTTGGAAGGCCTTCAGAGGTTGAGCATTTATGATCATTGACATAGACCGATGGTTGTTGCTATTATTTTGAACAACAACATATTATTACCACTGTACTTTTATTACTGTATTTTTATGTACTGGCTTCTAAAATTGTTGCTTCTATCCAGCACTTACAGCTCCTTTAGACTGAAATGGTCTGCAAATAATAATAATAATACCAGCAATTATTTCTCCTAGTTATTATAACGCACCTTTTGTTTGTGTATTTTTGTGTGTGCTTTCACACATGGTGATTTACCATTGACTTCTTCCTACAGCTAAGAGGGAATGACTGGCCCAAGTTTACCTGACACATTTTTGCACCCAAAGCAGGACTAGAACTCAAGGTCACCTTGTTTCTCGCTTGGTGTCTTAACCAGTACACCAAACTGGCTCTTACCATTTATTCTAGTATCCTTTATTGGTTGTATTGTCTACCCTGGTAAATAAGTCAGTGCATAATCCCCTGGCTTTTTTTAACATTACTAATCTTGATAACGTGGTCATTCAAACAGTATTCACCTCAGATAAAAATGCTTATGTGTTGATTTGGGAATTTCCTTGTAAATCAGCCCAGTTACATGGGAACATAAGTTCTTGCTCCCACTGATGAGATGTGCAGTGGCAAGGAAATTTTCCATAGTAATGGATGGATTTGGAGACTATATCCAATACAAACATGTTCTGTACTAGGGAAATTACTATTGGGTCTATAAACAAGCAGTGTTTTAGTTAACTCACAATTTGATCTTCAATGGCATTTCCCCAAAAGGACTCAATTACCTGAAATAATGAATTTTCCCCTAAAAACTGAATGTGATATTCCAAAAGTAAAACCTGAATGGTCAAAAGGGATGATTCTTATTAGCAGGAAGAATTAGTACAGTTTGCAGGTTGAGGGTGATAAAGCCATAATGGAACTTGAAAGGACTTCTGGCAGACCCTGTTCAGTAGAATTTAGGGGGGCGAAAAATTCTATTGCCTTTTCAGACTCTGCTCCCAACTTTTTGATTTTGTGTTAGGTTTGATAGTGAAAGCATGTACACATATTATAGACTACACCATTGCTCAGAGCAGTATGTCTTTATTTTTAACTGTGTTTTATATTGTTTCTGTATAAGTAGCAGTTTTCATCCGTAAAATGTTGTTAATAGTCATGTACAGAATTATATATTTTTGAGTGAGACCAAAATCTTGGGCTATGGAAGCTGGGCTAAGCTTTGAGCCACAGGCCTTTCTAATTTTTAGGCACACTTGTCACTTCTAATTAAAGTCCAGTGTAGCACAATAATGTGAGAACAGTTCATGACTCAAACAGTTGAAAACAAAAATTCCACATTTTTTTCTCTCTCCAGAAATGTACTTGGAAAAACTGACAGGAAAATAAAATTAAAAAACTGATTGCCATCTCAGTTCTTACAAGTCATATTGGCTCATATTCTGGAAGCAAGGAGTGGAATCAGCAAGAGGAATTCTATTTCAGTTCTTTTCCTTGATTTACAGAATGGCTTTCCATGGAATCGGTCTGGTAATTCAAATCTTGGATGATCCTACTGATGCTGTGATTCTTTTAATATTGTCAGTTGTTCATTTCAGTTAAAATCTTAAGTGTTTTCACTTGTCTGTTTCTTCTGTGGTCTCTCTGAGTTTTTAATATCAATTCACATGCACATATGTTTTGCTTGGCACTATGAAAATGATTGTTGTGAATGGGCTACAGTCCAAATATGTCATGGGCTACAGATAGCCTTTTATTTTTTTGTTTGCATACATGAAAATAACTGGAATATAGCCTTTCCAAACTTCAGTTAAAGACTAATGGGTCAATGTTCCTTACTCGTGGTCCTCCAGACACTTTTACATGAAATTTCCCAAATTCCCAGCCACCACAGGACTTGTAGGGCCAACATATTGTAGGCTAAGGATGTACTAAATTAGAGAAAGTCACTACCTTTATTTTGGCTCTATACTTAGCTGTAATATGTTGAAGGGAGTTCTCTTGCAGGTAAATAACTCACTACACATCAGCAGAACATTGTATAAAGTTACATCTTCTCTCTTTCACTTTTGAGCAATACCTGCCATTGCGATTCGCGAGCATGATATTTTGATTCTGCCCTATAAATATGCTTACCATATTTAAAACCATATTGTTTAAAAGGATCCCCATTTCTTCTGACAAATATAAAACTCAGGCAATCCTATGAATTACTCTCACCAAGAATGTGCAAGGTTTTTTTTTCTCTTTTCCTGTTGTCCCCACTCTCACTGAAAGCTGGACCCTAAGCAGCTATATTAGTTGTCCTACTTTCGCAATGGCCTCATCCTTTCCCCAATTCTCCAGAGGAATCTTTCACTTGTATGGCGTAAAGACTCAAGTCTCAGATCATCTGTGAGACATTGGTGCTGCAAGTTCAGGAATAGGGTAAGATCTGCATATTAAAACCATAATTTATCATCTTGGAGCTATATTGCTGTCAATGAGGACAGACACGACAAATTTTGGGACAATTGGAATAAAAATTTCTATAAAAACATTTAAAATACACTGGATTTTTAAAATGTAATTGCTCCCATATAGGTAATGAGCTAAAATGCCATCACTACTAAATGGCCTGTTAACACTTCAGAGCTCTCAAGCTGGATGGGAATTTTTCCAAGAAAGTCTGTAAACTTTGCACTGTTTCCTCTGGGAACTATCTATTGCTATTCTCTTTTATGCACTGGTTTTTCTGAACTCCCTTAGCTGTTCTAATGATAAAAGCATATTCAACTCTTTCTAGCTTCTTTCAACTTACTACTATGTTCATAGGAGTCTGCAGTTTGCCTGGGTTTGATAGTAATCATTTTTGGGGCGTTGCTGGTCTGCTTTATTTGATTTTTCTTTATATGTAATTTTAGTACTGTCTTGACAGAGGCTTCCCATCAGTACTGATTAACTTTTTCAAAGACATTTTAGTGAGAGTTGCATTTCTTTTTCAGTCCTGCAGTGGTAGTAGATGGACAGCTGCATCTCAAACACCATGAACGCCAGGAATATAACTAGTAACAATGTGGAATGTTAAAAAATGTTCATGTTTGTCAGGCATCTTCAGAAAAAAGATGCTTTTTTTGAGGATCTTAATATGCAACTGTGGAATCTCAGTTTTTTTCTCTGTCAGTTCTTCTTTTTGGACTGCCATTTCTGCATGCAGCTGAAGCACAGCTGAACCTTGGTTGGAAGGTTTTTACATTCCTACTTTTAGTTTTTTGAATAGAAGAGAAAGCTGTAAAGAGAAATGAGAATATGTTGTATAACTCCTATACTTGGACTGCATTTTTGTCCATCTGAAAGATACTAAATGCAGGCAATAATTGTACATTTAAGTAAATGTTCTTTTCCTACACTTTGATGACAGGCAGGAAGAAACCAGCAGCAAAAGTTAACAGATTACTTCAAGATCAAGACTGCTGCCCTTGCTGCCACCCCATGCTCAGCTCCTAGTTTTGCTGTCCATCACCAAAGCCTGAAGTTCCTTTTTATTTTTTCTTCCCTCAGTGCTATTAATTTGACTTATCTACTCAAGTTTATAAATTGTTCTAAATGGAAAAGAACACTTCAGGCAACATGCATACAATTTATTCTTTTCATCTTATATATAATTACTTCAGTTTTTGTGATAAAGTCTTAGTTTGTTCTTTAGCATTTTTTTACTTACATAGTAAAAAAATGTAGTACAATTTACTGATATAGTATATAGAAAGAGAGATGTTTCATATATATCGGAAGATACAGTATATGAAAAATTTCACATTTTGAATTCTTCATCAGCTAAGTCACATATGACTCCATATTTAAAAGGACCCATTTACCTTACTGTCCTCCATAGCCCTCTCTCCGGGGCTTACTTAACAAAAGAAATAATTTACAGGTAATCCTTAACTTATGACCGTTCATTTAGTGACATTCAAAGTTACAACAGTGCTGAAAAAAGTGACCGATGACCAATCTTTGCACTTATAACTATCATAGTGTCCCTGTGGTCACATGATTGTGATTCATGTGCTTGTTTTTAAAATGGTTGCAGCATCCCAGCATCACATGATTGCCATTTGCAATCTTCCTAGCTGGCTTCCAGCAAGCAAAGTTAATGGGGGAAGCCTTCGTGACTGTGGCAAAAAAGTCACAAAAATTGGGCACAGTCACATATTGACTCACTTAACCACATCATGTAGAAATGGAAATTCCAATCTCAATTGTAGTGATAAGTTGAGGACTATCTGTCATCTGTCCTGAGAAGCTACGGGTCCAATTGGTGCTTAAGTTTCCACAACATGATGGAATTATGCTACTTCAGAAAGTCCAAATCATTATGAGAACTTCAAATGGCGACTTATACTTGCTTGTTTTTGGGGAAGCATAGGGAGAGGGGTAGGATAGATCTAAATGCTGAGGCTTTGGATGTTCTTATCTATGCCTGATGCTGACATTGGCCCTCATTTTAGTTAAATAATATTTTTACTTCATGAATTACATCATTTTTTATATCTCCCTTGATTGGATGCCATCCTTTTGATTCATGCTGAAGCTGTGTAAATATATTCTATCTTGGAGAATTAACTTCTTGTGTTTCCTGGGTCCAATGCTAATGTTAATATACTTCTGGGAAGAAACTACTTCTCCTATGACTACTCTAGACCTGGAGAACCAAAACCAGAACCAAGACGGCATAGTACAGTTTTGTCCCACCAACACCTCCAATAATTATAACCCCTAAGTTTTCAAGAAACAATAAAAATGATAAGACTGTAAGAACACCATATTTAAAAAAAAGAAGGGAAAGAGTGGCCAAAGCTAAAAATCTTGTAATGTTTTCATAGTTCCCAGTTTTACCATATAAATGTTTTCCATGTTGTAGAAAAATGCACAAATATTAAACTTAAGGCAATGCAGGGTATTTGTATCCAGAATAAATATAATGCATATGTTTGTTCTGGATAAACTTCAAACTTGTGCCCTACAATTTTCTAAGGGTCTGGTAATCAGACTACCAGGCATAATGAATGTCAGTGATTTAAGAGAGCAACAATGGGGTGGGTGGGGGGATGCAAGGAAGCTTAGTTAAGCCAAAAGTTATCTGGGAATTTGGCCTGTAAATATCATTTATAAGAGGCCCTATGAGATCTCTTTGGACATCCTCTTATCTGAAATCAGTGTTATATATCAGGGCATATCTAATGCATGAAATCAGGCCAAGCTGTCTAATCATGGAGACCGACATGGCTAATTATTCTCAAATACTATCATCAGGTTGCCTTTGAATAAGGAAGCCAAAAGGGGAGACTGTGACAGCCTGTTATTGATTTAATCTTCAAAATCAGAAGAGATCCTAGAATGATTAAAGAGCAATTTCCGGCTTCATCTTGAGATATAAGCTGTTTTCAGGTCAAGAATGAGACAATTTGATGGGCAGTCAAACATGCCATGATTGACAGCTAGCAGAAAAGAAATATCTTCTGTTTCTTATAAAATACCCTAGGGATGTTATTCAGTTAATATATGCATCTCTCATCTAATTGTCCTTTCCTATCGCATTTCATTCATTACAACCTATATTATATTTTCAGTCTGCACACAAAAATAGTCTGAAATCTATAGCAAATATTTTTGACTTCAACAACTAGCAGATTCCTTAACAGACATAGCCACTAGAGAATCAACTTTATTTTGAGACAAATAGCCAATGGAAACTATTTCTGAGATTAATGTTCATATTCTTAATGTTTAGAATTAGAATTACTTTAGAGCAAATATTTGGATGTGCTGCTCAAAGAGTAATAATTTATTAAATATAGCTTGTTATAGGATCCGTTAATTTAGGGTTTATATGCACAGTTAATTGTAATTAAGAAATGGTCCTCTTCCTATCCTCCTGCTGTTTTAGGACCTAATATTAAAGAAATAGAATATATCTGAAAATTAAATGTATTTCAAAAATGTATTTGTGAGGATTTTTTATGTTATCTTTTGTTTATTTATTAGAATCCTCTTTTACTCTGCCTATAATGGTTCAGACAAATGTGTAATATAAATAATGTGACCAAGAGATGGAATTTCGGCTGACAGTTTAGACCAATGTTGCTCAGCTTTGATAACTTTAAGAATTCAACTCCCAGAATTCTCCAGCCATACATGTTGATATTTTCCTGAACTATCATTATATTATAAAAATCAGGAAAGCATAAAAAATAAAGGCCATTCTAATCCTGGATTAGGTCAACATATTTAAATTATATCCAGCCTAATATGATAAATTGGAAGGAGAATCAGTATTCTTCAATCTTTGTTAGGTTGTAGAACTCTGTCCAGTATCACAATACTGGACCTACTTTCATACAAAATAAATTCCACTTTCTCTCTCTCTTCCACTCTCCCATATTCACATTCTTGATCAAATTTAGAATTATTAAGTAGAGCTTTGGAGGGAAATCTATTTCACCAGGAACATGCATTCCAATGGCAGACATAACCCACAGCCTTGAAAATGTTTTGAAACCATCCTATATAAAGCATCTATAGAACTGTATACTGTCTACCAGAGAGACATATAAAGTAATTTTAGTGCAGCGCTAATCAGTGTTTTGTGTTGTTTTGTTTTTAATTACTGATCCAATTCCAGAGGTGGGATGAAATGAGGTTTTAACCTTGGGGTAAGTTCAAGAAAATTCTTTCCAGCTAATCTCATTGTCTTATAATACTATTCCAAGAAGATATGCTTTCTAGTTATTTACATCTTCTGGCCAAAAGCTAATCCAACAATATGAAAGAAAATATTTCACAAAATATCAGAAGGCAGGTTGTCTGAACAGGAGAAGTGGTAGTGGTGGAATAGCTGATATACTGTAAGCCTAGCAAAACAAAGCTTTGCCAATAAGATTTATGGGCATGTAGTAAAGCAAGAGACTCAAAAGGGGAGTCTCTTGCTTTACTACATGTCCTCTTGAATAATATGGGATGTTGTTAAAGCTAGGTTATGGTTATTTAATTGATAGTACAAAAGAATATTGATAATTTTAAAGAACTGTTTAGTAAGTAGATTTTCAGTGGAGAGCAGTGAATCTGATGAACTGGCAAATTTTGATTTGAAGGGAATATTTGCAAAGAAAGAACTTATTATTCTCATACGATTATATTTTAGGATGCTATTTCTCTATGTAGCTTTAGCCTTTACTGTTGTGTTCCAAAAACTAGAGGTAATTCCTTTAAAAAGAATATTGGCTGTATGATAGTTCTCCAGAGAGGAACATTACAGAAAAGTTTCTGTAGGATTTTATGCAGAAGTGATGTTGTCAGTACCACCTTTCAACTACTTTTTGCTCAAAGATGAAATCCTGGCAAACTGCAGATGGGACATCAGATGTCTAAACACACAAAAGGTGCCAAATTTTGCATCAAATTTATTAAAAGGTAATTTCATGCAAAAATATGAAATATTGAAAATGTTAAATCCAGTTCTACAAGGGAGGAGAGCCCTGTGTCCTGTTTCACCTATTATTTTTATTACAACCATTTTCCATATTTATCTGAATTGCACTGGAGTCCAACTCAGCTGAACCAGGGTTTGAAATTAACTGATACAGGACTACTGTGGCATTCCTCCAACCTTCTCTTCCTCTGCCTACCCCAATTTGGCCCTGGAGTAAAAGAGAAGTTTTGTTATTTCAACACATACAGTTGAATGAATTAATGCTCGGTTTTCCATAGCTGTCAAACCAACAGCAGTCAGATTTTGGAGGGCTGCTGGGTTTCCTCCCAAACCAGAACCCAACTCGCCTTCTGCAACTTGCATACAACTTTAGTGACTTAATGCACAGTGACTCTTTTGCTGCTGTGAGACATCTATCTCCACAACAGCCCCAACTTCTACCACTTTCACTTGTTAAATGAATCCCACTCCCTTGCTGAGAGAAGGTCTTATCCTCATCACAATTCAGCAACTGCCATTTTATGAGGTTGTTTATTTATTAAATTTATATGCTGCCCATCCCACTATTCAAAGCAACTCTGTGCAGCTTAAGATAATAGAATTAAAATGTTTTAAAGAATAATGAAGACAACAAGAATTGGCAAGTTGGTGTTTCTTTAAAATAAGCAAAATACTGTGGCATCTATATATGCAAGGATGTTTGTCTTGATAAAAAACTCACGTCAACTATTATCTCACTTGTGCGGAAGCAAAGGGATATTTTTTGTAACCGATTTAGAAAAGAGTTCTGTGCAAGAGAAGTAGTGCTAAATATATTGGACTATAACTCCCATTATTCCCAGCTATGATGTACAGGATTAAATTGCTATATAGCAAACACTTGTCAATAGATTGGAATATTCCGGCAATTATGACTATTATTTTTTAAGATGCCTCTTGCCTTTCTGTTTGAATATGATCATATTCAAGCTGAGTTTGTCTTGTAAGTCAGCATGGGTTGCCTGCAGTTCTGAAAATGGCATAAAGAAGTTTTCAGGGTAAAGGAGAAACACATTTACTTCCATTTAATTGAATGGGATTTATTCCAAACTAAGTGTGCATGTGATGTCTGCAGTTCTTAATCAGTAAAGAATAATTTTAAGGGTCAACATTTCTGTGGAGTACTTAAACCAAACAGAATGGTTAAGTGATGTGATAGGGGTAAAAAGGGTTTCGTTTTTTTGTTTGTGTTTTGGTCCTGTTTTTGTTTAGTTTCCTCTTCTAGAAAGCTATAGATGGATGATTTAAATAAAATAGTCAGAGGAAGAAATCAGGATGTACTGTATAAGGAATAAATTTAATTAATCTCTCCTGACCACTTTTTTTTCTTTTTAGACCTGGCTGGGGACATAAGCAGGGCAACTGCCCCTGCTCTATTTCACCTAAATACATATCACATCATCCTTTGTCTAAGATACAGCTGAAAACCATAAAATGCCAAGGTTGGGAGAGAATTTTCCATTGCCTGCTTTGCAAGCAGAGAACCACACATGGGAGTATTGAAGGTACTCAAACTCAGGTATGTTAGATGTAAAATTACCTAGCTGTACTGCAACATTCATGTTCTTCCCTCCTACTCTCTTCATTTATTCCTTTGTTTTTCTGTATCTGTATAGTGGTTAAGGACCAATTTTAGAAATCTGAGGAAGGACACCAAGTCAAAATAAATGTGTTACCTTTAAAATTACCTCCAAGTCTCTTTGCCATATTTGTAGCAACAGACAAACTCAAATACTCTTGCAAGGTTTTGTGTGGTCTTACAATAAACACTCATTGATGTCCCTCCAATCCAGTATTTCTTAACCTTGGCAGCTTTAAGAGGTGTGGACTTCAACTCCCAGAATACCCTAACCAGCTGTGGTTGAGAAACACTGCCCCAACGACTTCATGTATTTTGAACATAACCCTGGAGCAAGGGGATTGAACTGTGAAGTGAACAGATTGTCAGTTTGAAGTTCCCTCTTGTTTTTCATTCTTTTCTAAACATGAGTTGTGCTCTTCCCAAACTCATTTGACTTTTCATCCATTTTTACACTTGGCTGTGTTTGTATTTCTCCAACATACATACTTCAGTCTACAGTTTTGCTTACAAGTTTGTTTGTTTTGCAGAAAATTTACCCTGTAATACATTCTGTATGTTATTTTCATGCATAGTTTTCTTATGAGGGAAAGGAAGTTTTTCCTTTGCAAAATTCAGGGGAGTACAGATTTGGAAGATTTTTAGTTAATGTAAAATTTGAAAATGAGACAGGTTTGCATTCAAGGGAAAACTGGACACATTTCCCCCTGATTTCTGCTTTAGTAGAACTTATATTGTTGGTATGGCAAAAGGATTAAACAAAATAAGTCTTCCAGAATGTGATCTTTCAGGATAAGCATGCTGAAAGAATGAGTGACATCTTAGTGAAAACAAAAACGATCTTCTCTGGAAATATGTTTGTGCTGTTCAGAAGGCAAATAGATGTTCTTGCTGATTGACTCGCTAATGCAACACTGTCCCCACAGCAAGAATGCTTTATTACAACATTTACTTCACTGCTGCTTCGATCACAGCAGCCAACCCAAAGAAAGCTTTCAAATGAAGATTGATACTATGCTATGGGATTATTTCCTGCAGCCATTTATCTACATGAAACCACTAAAATGCTCTATGAAAATGAGAGGGAAAATCACTTTGGTTCTATTTCTAAGCAAATATTTAATATGCTCTTAATTTTGTTCTCCCATGCCTGTGTGCATGTGTGTATGTGCTGAGGGATCTCGTGAAATTATTCAATCTTTCCTTCAGATGACTTCAGAAAGTGATAAGAAACTTTTCAAAAAGCAAATTTTTCCAAAGAGGAACTGAATGAAATATGAAGTATGGTTATGCATGGCATCATTCCCAAAAGAACATTATGTATGTGTGTGCGCCTGTGTGTGTAAGGGAGACTCCCTCCCCTATTGTTAAGGACTGATAGACAACTTGTAGCTCTTCAAAGATTCTAGAACCAGGGTATCCAACCTTGGCAACTTTTAAGATATCTGACTTGAACTCCCAGAATTCCTCAGCCAACAATGCTATGCTAAGTGCGCATTGTTGTTTTGTTCTTTGTATAGTTTATTTATTTATTTATTAAATTTATATGCCATGAAATCCGAAGACTCTCGTCGGCTAACAACAATAAAAAAAAAACAATATATTAAAAACAATACAAATAAAAAAACCCATTAAAACAAAATAAAAAACCCGGCAGACTAGCAAGGTAGGCAAAAGATTTAGAATATAAAAAAGGGGGGTGAGGATGGCTAGGGATCCATCAGCCACCTCCATGCTGATGATGAGCCCCCCCCAAGAGCCCCAGGCCATCTCGCAGAGCCAGGTCTTAAGGCCCTTCCGGAAGGCCATCAGGGAGGGGGCAGCCCTCAGCT
>JANHZU010005537.1:51212-61405 GCA_032468055.1 Acrochordus granulatus | reverse complement strand
TTTCTGATTAAATTTTTTGCTCGTCCTGCGGGTTTCTCACCTTGTGAGTTACTCGTCTTGTGAGGCACCACTGTATAGGGTATTGCATACCAAAACCACCAGACACAGGGACAGGTTTTTCTCTTGAGCCATCATCCAGATGAATTCTTGACCATGCTATATGATCAAGGACAAAGAATTCCAAATTAATCCATAAGTTCTGTCTAATGTGTACGCATACTTTTTTTAATTCTATACTTATAACACTCCTTTTCTATTGGCTGAATACTTATGCTGAATGCCTAACTTTGTGATTACTTATGTTACTATTTTATACTGTTGTCTTGCAAGTATACTGAGAGCCACTGTACCAAGTCATATTCCTTGTGTGTCTGGCCATGCTTGGCCAATAAAGAATCTGAATTTGAAAGAAATACATATTCTAGTTGAACTCAGTCTGCTGAGGTTACTTCAGAATAAATACAATTATTTATGGAGCCGAGGTGAATGCAGCAGTGAGGGCTGTCTTCTATTTCTACATGATGTACCAGCTTCTATCATCCACATGCTGATTCTCTCCCAGATTGTTGTTATGTACTTTATGGGATGTTGTTGAAGGAAACTGTAATGGTATGTGGGAATGACCTTGGGAGACAGGAGAAAGAGCTGCAGACCAGACAACAATCAAATAAGAGGCAGCTTAGCTCACAGAAGCAATTGGGGCATGACAAATGTTTTAGAAAGGAACTTCCCTAGTTTTCTTTGACTGTAAAGGTGAGGGTGGAAGAGATGTTAACTTGCAAGATTGATGTCAGCCTTGTGAGATAATTTAGACAAAAACTACACCCATAAGTATTAGCTTTATTGTAAGATTACATTAACAGAGTCTTGCAAACATGAAAATGCATGTCTCCCTCCTTGCATCTATAGCCAATTAAATACAAATCATAATCATAGTTAGCACATAAATATAATCAGTACATTCAGTTCAGCATAACCATTGGAGAGGTTCACCACCACCAGTAGATTTCCAAGCATGGTGGCAGAACAGTGTCTTTAAGACCTTTCTAAAAATGAGAAGGGTAGACGTAATCTCCATTCTGGGAAATGGTTCTCCAAAGGATGGTTACCACTGCAGAAAAGGTTCTTCTCCTGGGTCTCAACATTCCATACTAGATGGGACCCATAACATGCCTATCTTGCCAGATCTGATTGGAAGGGTAGATTTAATTGGGAAAAAGCCATCCCATCAAATAATAACAGAATGTTTTTCTATTAAACATTTTGGCACTGTTTAGCTAGCTTTGATTCATAGTAAGACCCAGAACAGAGATTATTGTTGTTTGGAGGACCATTTAAAAGAGATTGCTTTGGCTTTGGGGTGTAGCAGCAGTTTAAGCTCTTATGCCCAGAGAGCATTCAACTGGTAGTTCCCATTACCTATGGATGAGTTTATCCTTTCTCTACTTCATTTCTGTGGTCTATCTTTTAGTCCAGTAGATCCATATCATACAATCAGGCATTGTTAATCTTTTGTTCCAGGTGCTTTTCTTGGCATATGTTCTATTTGCTGGAATTACAGTTTTGTTGAGTCGAATTACCAAGCACTATTAAACTGAAAGATTTGCTTTTTTTGCAATACAATTATACATAATTCCCAAACCTAGAAGAAAATGTAATATTCAGAGATATTCTGAGAAGCCAATCTCTACTGGAATCGCTTCTAGTGATATATGTGAGTGATAATTAAGTATATTTCCTTCTGTTAAAAAAAATTGAAAATGGCCAGATGTACTAGCAGCACAGGCTAATATTTATGATACTTAGATCTGTTTTGTAGGAATTTGTTCAGCTGATTCAGCCCTGGTGTGATAGATAACCACCTCACTCAGAAACCTTTTGTATACTTCTGCCATTTGTATATTCTGGGACTGATAGCCTTATATGAGTATACTGTAATCATTTAAAAGTAAAGTGATAAAAAGTAGAAAACATCATCAATTAAAACCCAAAAACTTCTATACAATTATTATAGTTAGCTCTCCAGTAGTAGAGAAGTTCTCAGCATGTTTGCTGCCCTACGATTGATACATACAAGAGGTCTTGATTTGAGTAATTGGAGTGGATCTTGCTTACATTGTTACAGTACAGGCATCCTAACTTGGACCTTATCTGGCCAGATGCCTCTTCACTTTGGGAATGGCATCTGGCCAAAGTGAGGTCTAAATAAAGAAAACAGTCCTGCAAAGGAGCATAAATCATATGGTAGTAGTTATGGAAATATAAATGCTGGTTGCAGTAAATGAGGAAGAAGGCATTATTTACAGTGACACTTCATTTGTAATCTAACATCTTGAAAACTTTTCATAAAACTACATATTCAGAACCCATAAAATATGACATTTTAAAAAATATTTTAATTCATCACCAGTGTTTCAATAAATTAAAGAGAACAAATAGTTTGAATTATGCCTTTTGTTACAGGTGTAGAGCACCCAGCCTTTTAAACCAATACATTTCCTAACAAGTATATTGTATAGATATAGAACTTTGTATATTTGGGGTGCATCGTGGCCAAGTGGTTAAGATG
This sequence comes from Acrochordus granulatus, assembly GCA_032468055.1. Lineage (NCBI taxonomy): Eukaryota > Metazoa > Chordata > Lepidosauria > Squamata > Acrochordidae > Acrochordus > Acrochordus granulatus. Next base: position 58,836 of record JANHZU010005537.1, on the reverse strand, counting down.
CTGAGCTTGTTGGTTGGCAGGTTGGCAGCCTGAGTTCAAGACCCAGGCACCATGTAATGGGGTGAGCTCCTGTTAGTTGCTCCAGTTCCTGCCAACCTAGCAGTTCAAAAGCATGTAAAAATGCAAGTAGATAAATTGGAACCTTCCCAATTCCGTGTGCCTTGATGTATCATCATGTCCGCCACATGACCATGGAAGTATTTTTGGACAACATAGCTCTTTAGCTATGAAATGGACATGAGCACTATGGGAAAAAGAGACAAAGATTTTTTCCCCCCAAAGACTTGTCTTGCAGGAAGAAATAGCTTGTGGTCTTAATAAGCTTATTTGAATAGAGACAAAAGACAGTTTCCGTATCTCTTCTGAGTAACCCAAATGGTATGAGAAAATAAACAAAGAAGCTTCAAGTCTACACTTAGGCACAGCCAAAAAGGGTAATAAAGTTGAAGGAAGGAAGATATGTAGATGGGAAAGGAGATTTATGTGGGGGGGGTTAAGCATCCTGATAGATTGAGAACCCCAAAGTATACAGCCAATGGAGAAAAGGGGCAGGGAATACTGGATGGGAGTTAAGAATAAAAAGGTATGTTTTCAAGTGTTTAGGGTGCCTACTCACTCGTCACCTGCTTTGCAAATGCGTTATTAAAATCAACTTCTCTGCTTGAGCTAACAGTGTCTTTGTCTATTAGTTTATGCATGAGACAAGAGCAATCTCCCACAGCACTGCCCCCTAGAGTTGGACACAACTGGCAGGGGAAACCTTTACTTTTTTTTAAATATTGTATAGAGCTGCAAGGACAGTCTATGATTCTTCAAGACCTGCTGAACTGCAACATTCAGCAGTCCTCCCTAAAACAGGCCATCATTCTTCCCCCTTCCCCAACAAAATACGAACTAAGAGGGCATGGAACAAACTAATGATGATTTTTGTTTACTTGTAAGATTAACATACTTTTAAGATTATACAGAAGTTCCAGAAAGTGTATACAGTGATCCTGTCTTCTATTTTTCTCTAAAGAATGTTGTGAGTCTGGTTGGACTGAAAGAAAGGGACTGGCCCAAAGATATCCAGTTAGCTTCTGTGGCCTACAGCCTGGATCTCCCTGATGCAGTGCCAATCCAGCATTTTAACCATTGTAGTATACTCTCTTTATCTCTCTGATACACTACAGGTGGGCCTTGATTTACAACCATTAATCTGAAGTTTGAAGTTATAACAGCCTTGGAAAAAGTGACTAACAACTCATCTTCAAAATTATGATAATTGCAGAAGTAGGTGTTTTTCTGGAACTCCATGATCCAGTGAACGTTGTCAATTAGATTGCTTGTTCCTCTGCCTCTTTGAAACCCAGCTTGTACTTCTGGTAGTTCTCAGTTCACATACTACTGACACCTTGCTTGTAGTATTTTGAGCATAACCTTGCTAGCATGTGAAATGAGTGCAATTGTGCAGTAGTTTGAATGTTCTTTGGCATTGCCCTTCTTTGGGATTGGGAATGTTAACTGACCTTTTCCAACCCTGTGGTCACTATTGAGTTTTCCAAATCTGTTGGCATATTGAGTGCAGCACTTTAACAGCATCATTTTTTAGGATTTTAAATAGTTCAGCTGGAATACTATCACCTCTGCTAGCTTTGTTGTTAGTAATGTTTCCTAAAGCCCATTTGACTTCATACTCCAGGATGTCCGGCTCTACGTCAGCAACAACACCATTGTGGTTATCAGGGAATTGAGATTTTTTTTGTATACACCTTCTGTGTATTCTTGCCACCTCTTCTTAACCTCTTCTGCTTCTGATAGGTCCCTACCATTTTTGTCTTTTATCAAGCTCATTTTTGCAAGAAACATTCCCTTGATATCTCCAATTTTCTTGAAGAGACCTCTAGTCTTTCCCAGTCTGTTATTTTTTTCTATTTCTTTGCGTTGTTCATTTAAGAAAGCCTTCTTATCTTTCCTTGCTATTCTCTGGAAATCTGCATTCAGTTGGGTATATCTCCCTCTGTCCCTTGCCTTTCACTTTCCTTCTTTCCTCAGCTATTTGTAAAGCCTCATCAGATAGCCACTTTGCTTTCTTGCATTTATTTTTCTTAGTTTTAGTAGCTACCTCTTGTACAGTGTTACACACCTCCATCTTCAGACACTCTGCTGTCAGATCTAATCCCTTAAATCTATTCTTCACCTCCCCTGTATATTCATAAAGGATATCACTGAGGTCATACCTAAATGGCCTAGTGGTTTTCCCTACTTTCTTCAATTTAAGCCTGAATTAAGCAAAAAGAAGCTCATGATCTGAGCCACAGTGAGCTCCAGGTCTTGTTTTAACTGACTGTATAGAGCTTCTCCATCATTGGTTGCAAAGAATATAATCAATCTGGTTTTGGTATTGACCATCTGGAGATGTCCATGTATAGAGTCACCACTTGAGTTGTTGGAAAAGTGTATTGCTTATGATCAATGTATTCTCTTGACAAAATTTTGTTAGTCTTTGCCCTGCTTAATTTTGTACTCCCAGGACAAACTTGCCTGTTATTCCAGTTATCTTTTGACTTCGTAAGTCAAAACCCCTATGATGAAAAGGACACTTTTTTTGGTGTGAGTTCCAGAAGTCGTAGGTCTTCATACAACCAGTCAACTTCAGCCTCTTCAGCTTCAATGATCGAGGCATAAACTTGGATTACTGTGATATTGAATGATTTGCCTTGGATTCGAATCTGGATAATTCTGCTGTTTTTGAGATTGTACCTCAGTACTGCTTTTCTTACTGTGTATGGACTATGATGTCTACTCCATTTCTTCTAAGGGACTTTTGTCCACAGTAATTGATATAGTGGCCATCAATTTTGTACATCTCATATTTGACCACATCCAGGTTACCTTGATTCATAGATCTTACATTCTAGGTTCCTATGCAATATTGTTCTTTACAGCACTGGACTTTCCTTTCACCTCCAGGAACATCCACAGCTGAGCATCTTTTCAGCTTTGGTCCAGCCACTTCACTCTTTCTGGAGCTACTTGTAATTGCCATCTGCTCTTCCCTGGTAGCATATTGGACACCTTCTGACTGAGGGGCTCATGTTTCTGCATCATATCTTTTATCCTTTTGTTACTGTCCATGGGGTTTTCTTGTTAAATATATTGTACTGGGTTGCCATTTCCTTCTCCAGAATTCTGTAGCCCATTTTTCACTAGATGTCTAGGAATTCCAACATCTAGTGTGGTCCTTGTTGACCCGGATGATGACTGAGCTGATAGGCTTTCTGTGAATAGGCTTGGTTATCACCCAGGTCAACATATTTTTTTATGGGGATGGGGAGACATTTTTGGTCCAACTCCTCTGATGAGATTTGTCCAGGATGATTGACCCTCTGGCACAGCTCTTATCTTCCTTGGAGCACACAAACCCCAAAATATCGACATGTTATTTTAATGATGCTATCAAAAACTCAAATGTGTTTTCCCAACTGTGAATTAGGAGAAAAAATAATATATAGACCTATGAAATGGAGATTGTTTTCTCCATATAGACTTTCCAATTGGCTAACAGACTGGAAAAAGCAGCAGCAGCAACAATTTGCATCTTAATGGCAGATAAGTCATTTCGGACTGCTGTCATTCTGAATACATCTCTGGATGGTGGTAGCCACCTTATTGGGATTGCTAACTGACTCAAGGATGTGTCATGTAATTCAGGACAGATGGCAAAGGACAGGAACTGTGGGAGGATAACCTAATTAGAGGACTCCAACTACTCTGGCTTATGGTGTGAAGATGTACATTACACCCAAGGTTACATTCAGGAAATGAGAAAATTTGACCTTAATACTTGAGGTGGGAACTAATAATTATACACTCTGTCAAGCATGGTGGCATTATTAAGGCTTATTTTTAACTTTTCTTTTAATGAGAGGAAAAGATAAAAAATTGTGTTAACTGTTGGCATAGTACAGAAACTTTCCTGTCTTGATCATTTTTCCCTTTTTGACATTATTGAGATTGCTTATGCTTGAGAACAAAAGTCAGGAAAGTGGTGTTATCTGGCTACATTAAATCCACTATGATTTATCTCTTACATGGATCTGTCAGCATTCTTTAAATTCCTTCTTACCAGAGAGATATATCTTATAGATTCATAGATTTAGAAGGGGCTCCTGGGGCCATCAAATTTGATGTCTGCTCAGTGCAGAAATCCAAATTAAAGCATCCAGCACAGTGGTTGTCCAGACCTCAAATGCATTAACCTAAAAAAACCAATTATATTTTCAATAGTAAGTTTATCTGATAAATTCTTCTTGCAGTTAAGAAGTATTTTCTAGTGTTCCATTAGACTCTGATTTCCTGTAATATAAGATAATTTTATTGATTTCTGCAATAATAAAGAATTAATTTGACCTTTTTGTATGTGACAAGACTTCATGAATTTGCAAAATAGTATGATACCCATGTTCAGTCTTTTTTCTCCTGCTTTCAAGCTTATTTTTAACGCTTCTTATCCGTTCTTGTGCATTCTGTCATAGCCCCAAACTCAGATTCGGAGACTGATTTTGAATAACTTACTCCAGCAGAACCTGTGAAATGTGACCTCAGGAGACACAAAGCCAAGGATCACTTGAGGCTGATCAAATGTAGGTACCATCAGAACAACTGGAGCAGTCAGACGATGATGGTGAAAGATCTCCAAGCCCTTGCACCAGACAACTAGAACAATTAGCAGAACAAAAACTTCTATGAGGCTCCTTGCCAAGCAAGAGAATAAATCCCTTGATTAAAATCACTGACTGCAATCTGATTTCATTGGAATCAACTGTATGATCTCTGGCTCTTGTGTTATGTTCATGTAGATTCTGCTTGTAAAATTCTGATCTCTGAATTAGCTGACAACCCTGACCTGGATCTTGGAACTCTGGACTGGATTTTGATTTTTTTTTGGGTGCTCCTATTAAAAGTAAAACCACTCAGATAAGCTTATTTTAGAGACTTTGTTTTGGTTTGCATTCCTTGCTGTTGTTTATCTCCTTGACCTTGAGTAAATAGCTAATTTCTACAGCAACTGTGAGTAACTGAAACCAGAAACAGATCATATTCTATCTATTAAAATATTCATTCTAGAATTCATGCTCTATTGGGACTCTTGCCAATATCCATACTGGAATCTTTTCTGTGTTTAAATTCCATTAGACTTTAGTTTATTCTACCATCACCCATTATAAGGGATTGTATAATGGCATGTCATCTAGTGAAGGTAATGCCTATCTTGATGCACTGCCAAAGAATTCCAGCAAGCCACAACTTAAGCAAATCACTTTCAGGATTTAAAAAGAAAGCATAATGTTAAGACTCCTCTTTCTGACCGTAACAACTAATATCTTAATGCCTCTAATTTATAGCAATATTTGGCTTTGGGACCATGACATCAAAGAGATCACTAATGGAATCCCCAATAATATAAATTATTTTTAAAATAATATTGTCCATTTTTACTTTTAACTAGATTAGTCTTTGTTTTAACAGTTATTCTTAACTGTCATCTTTAGAAGATTTGAAATAGAAATCTGTCCTAACAACTTTCTTGTTTGTTAGCTAACATCTACATCTGATCAGTGACCATAGCTACCTTTGATTTCATTTACAATTCCTGGGAATATTCCAGGAACACCTGAAACTATCCTTCTATTGCCCATTTTAGAGCAGTTGCTGGAGAACCATTCATCTGTTATTTGCTTTAAGTCATATTATCAATGGCAAAAGGAGAAGGAGATGGCGGAGGATGAGATGGTTACATGGTATCATTGATGTGATGGATGTGGGTTTGGGCAAGCTCTGAGAGATAGTAAAGGACAAGAAAGCCTGGTCCATGGGGTTGCGAAGAATCAGACATGACTTAGTGACTGAACAACAGCAACAATAATATACTATCAATAGCTGAAGAAACTAACAGAGTATTTTCTCTCAGTTCAACTAACCACGCTGGATAGGTATAGACTCCAATGAAAAGTCAGGACTTCAGAAAGAATAATTGCAGCTAGCCTGCCTCCATGGAGGACCTGTATATTGAGAGAGTCAAGAGAAGGGTGGAGAAGATATCTGTAGACCCCTTTCACCCTGGACATAATTTGTTTGAACCTCTTCCCTCTGGATGGCACTATAGGGTTTTCATACCAAAACAACCAGACATAGGGTAGTTTCCCCTATGCCATCATTCAGCTGAATACCTGACTCATGCTATATGACAGGACACAAAGTGTAAAGAATTCTAAATTAACCCAGAAGTACTATGTAAGGATATAAATACTTATCAATAGATCACAGTTCTAACTGTACACTTTACTATATTCTTTTTATATTGGCTGCATGCTTTAGATGCACACTTTACTGTTGAATACATAATTTCATTTATTTGTTTATGTTATTATTTTATTTATTGTTGTCTTGCAATATGCTGCGAGCTGCTGTACTGGTGTCAAATTTCTTGCGGGTCTAACCATGCTTGGCCAATAAAGTACAGTATCTGAATCTGAGTGAGGCATTTGCTTCTAAAATTAAGATCATGATATGGAAATGAAAATTTCAGCTGATTCTTTGTCCTGAGTAAGGTCCACCAGTTAAGCCAGTCCTGAATCTTCCTCTTTATTATTTTTGCCTTATTTTGCCCTATTATTTGCCAACCATAATGGACATTTGAGTCCAGTTGCCAAAGCAACATTGGAGCATTGTGACTATAATTCCTGCAATGGCCTAGAGCCAATGAAGTAAGATAAAATGAGAGACATAATCACTGATATTTAGCATTTTGCTGGTGATGTGCAGCTGTCCCACTAGAATGCATTCAGAAGAACCCCTCCTGACCTTACCAAAGAATAAAGCTAATAATGTATAGGTTATATGCAATTCTCTGCAGTAATTAAAGTCCTTAATTCACCCAGAATGACTTCTCCACTCCACAGGAGCCAGAAGTGCTTCACTCAACTAGAGAGAGAGAGAGAGAAAAAAAGAACAATTGTGAAATGTCTTAGAGTTTTGGAGGAACAATAATGATGGCAATACCTTGTGGTCAATGCAATAGTTACTAAAAAGGACAGTGGTGGTGAACATTCAGTATCTAATACTCTTTCTATTTTCCCCACACAACCCTATGAAGTGGGTGTACTGAGAGAGAATGACTGGACAAGTAACTAGCCGGCTTTCATGCCTAAGGTAGGACTGGAACTCATCTTTTCCTGGTTTTAGCCTGGTGCTTTAATCATTAGAACCCCTGCCTCCAAAGTTTTTATTTCAACTAAAAATTATGGATTCCTCAATCCTTTTAAAGCAAATCTGGTGAATTCTTTGCTCAAGAATAATGTGTGCACATGAGGTGCAAAAAAACCCAACTGATTCCCAAGTTCAGTTTCATTGTTGTTGATTAGATATGCTATCAAGACTAAAACTGTGTTGATCACAACCAAAACATCTACTTCTGCTTTATTGACTACGCTAAAGCCTTTGACTGTGCGGATCACAACCAAATGTGGCAAATTCTAAAAGAGATGGGAGTACAAGACCACCTCACCTGTCTCCTGAGAAACTTGTATGCTCGTCAAGAAGCAACAGTTAGAACTGGACATGGAACGACAGATTGGTTCCA
>JANHZU010005537.1:29780-47941 GCA_032468055.1 Acrochordus granulatus | reverse complement strand
AAGGGAAGAGGAGAAGGGGACGGCAGAGGATGAGATGGATAGATAGCATAGTCGGTGTGATGGGTGTGAGCTTGGGAGGACTCCGGGAGGCAGTGCAAGACAGGCGGGCCTGGCGTAAGGCAGTCCATGGGGTCGCGAAGAGTCGGACATGACTGCGCGACTGAACAACAACAATTAATGTTCAAGTACTTTTTTGGCTAACAATTATTCAGCTAATAGCAACATTTTGCTTACTATTATATTTTATTTGATAGGGTAATAAAGGTTTCCCTCCCAAAAAATTACCTGTGTGCTGGACAGGGATCGTTCTGAATTTCTAAAGACTAGAAGAAACTGTCGAAAACAGAGTTAAGAAGTGCATATGACAACAAAATATGACAGGCTTGAAGATTAACCTGGAGATTTTGGTGGGATTGCTTTCCTGATGGATATAATCTTTTTTAGAATGTCTTGTTTCTTGTTTTTTCTTTCTTTCTATGTCCAGTTTCCTCGCATCATCTCCATCCAGTTTGGTTTCCTCTTTTCTCTTTCACATTGGAGCCTCCCCTTTCCTTTATGTCATCCCCTAACTTAACCCCACTTCCTTTTGCTGTGGGCCTGTGTGTGTTCTTGTTAGTTTCTCCATATGAAAGTAGCTTGGTTGTATGAGAGAGAATAGATGATATATGTAGATGGGACCACTTCATTTTGTATATGGGATTTTTTATTTTATAGATACATATTTTAGACAATGAATATAAAATTATATTCTTCTGGCCCTGTACTTGTTTTGGAGTGTGGATTCCAGATAGCATATACACATATATATAAATGTGGCATATGCACATATTTGTTGGTTAGTATTGGTGGTAGGAATTTCTACAATTAATTTCAGTAGCAAATTTAAATTCACATGGTGGGGACAATGAACATCACATTCAATTTTGTCTTTTTGGAATTTTTAAATCTCTTTTAATGTATCACTATCATCTCTCTCTGGAATGACTTTAGGATGATGTTCCTATTAGATAATACAGAATTGTATATTCTGTATTATATATTCCATTGTAAGCTTCTTTTTCTTAACAAATGTGGCACAGAGATATTTATCAGATGGTTATCTCTTTTTCTGGTTCCCATTTAACTTTTACATGTTTAAACCAAATACTGTAAAATGCTTTGCAAATTCAGTCACTTTGTGCATCTTAAAAATTGTCAGAAGTTATTGTCCACTTGATAAGAAAGCAGTAATATTTTATGCTTACTTCATATACTGAAATATTTTCTTAAGTAAATTTTAATTTAGAATTGTAATGGTTGCTTTGTAAATATTATGAGATTTGTTTGCTTTTATAGATATATCATTCTTTTGCCTGCAGAGAAAAGAAAACTATTTGACAAGGAAGACTGGACACTTTCAGAGAAACACAGTGAAGAAAGGCCTATTACAGGTGTAGTTCTTCAACATCTGCCAACCCAGATGTTGAAGAATTCCAAGTTCCAACATCCTCAACACTGATTCTGCTTCCTTCTGCTAGAAATTAAAGCCCAACATCTACTGGAATGCCATAAACTGCTCAACTCTAATTTGTCAACTAATCCAATGAGTTATGAGGACTGTAATCTCACATTACACTCCATTTACAACCATTTATAAACTGAAATTAAATGTTAGTAATAATAAATGGTATATTATACAGCATTGTAAAGTCTATCAAATTATGCCAGAATGAGTTTAAATTTGTTTTAATATAACCAGAGGGGTGTTCTAGCACTACTGAATAGGTAGACCTTGAAATACCCCCTTGAAATTTCACACAATCACATAGCAATTACGTGGACATGATCTATGAATCAAAGCCAATTCGAATTGTATATACTCTCAGGTTAGTATCCTGCTTCTCACAATCGTGTATCTCTGGAGAAGCTCACAGGGGACAACCTATTCTTGTGTCTTTCACAATGATGTGTGGGTTCATTTTATCAAGGACAGAAAGAACTCGACTTTTTTAGTTTTAAATGATAGCCTACATTCATATTCTTGTTTATAATTTTAAGTATTTGGCATGCAAAATCATTGTTTCTGTAATTCTTATTATTGGTTTTGAGCCACTGGGAAAGGATAAGTTGCTTTTGGAATAATTAAATGTATGTGGAAATAAATGTGCATAATAAATAAATATGACATGAAATGAATATTCACTTTTTATTTCTGTCATCTGAAGGGAGGATCCATTGCTTTAAAATCTGCAGACATTTTAGACATTATTTTACAAGACAATACAAGTTTTGAATGTCACACAAGGATCACGGTTTCATAGCACTACATGCATATAAAGACAACTTTTAAAAGTTTCTTTCTTTTTTTACAGAAACAACAGGAAAGGTCAATAAACTTCATCAAGTAAAGTTTAAATTAAAGTTACCAAAAATAAATATTTAAAAGGTAATACTCTAAGTGCACTAGTATATGGCTAATGATATCCTATTTCCTCCCAAACATATGGAAGTTGTTAATGCTCAAAGATTTAAAACCCTTTTGATTCATTGCCACTTGAGAGAATGGGCTACAGTTGTAAAGTACTGTATCTGTATATAATTTAGCAGACTGGTTTATACAAGTCAGCCCTAGAATTTCTTTCTCTCCTTTTTGCAATTTGTGGAAATGTCCCAGTGTGTATTTCCGTTTCTGCTTTCCCCTTACAATTTGTAACTACCTTTGGGGCACATTTTTAAAAATTGTTTGTTCTTTGGACAATTGACTGTAAAGATACTATTAATTTACTGAAGGCTGACAGAATCATGTTTGCATTTTATAAAAGAAGATGAAAGTTGCAAAACAATATAAGTCATTTAACCACTAGCTTTTCTAGACCTGCTTTAGTAGAAGAGGAAAATTGAGGAGGCTTAGCAGAAGGTACTGTAGTCCTGGAAGCAAGAATACTATGCTATTATGGAAAGACACATAATAAGACTAACCCAGCTTCTTTGTACTTGTGCAAATGATACAACTTGCCTGTCCTTGAAATTGCCTTATGCCTGAACCAACTTGGGACTGAGGTGCAATAAAGCTGTGCAAAGACGATCCAAGGGTGCCATCCTAGATTCCTGTTGCTTTGCCAATCACACACTTTTGTTATCAGGGGCTTGCCCATATCTGCGCATGGATCCCAGATCAAAAAATCCATGTAATTTCAGCCAGGACAGATAACAGAAGTTTGTGCTTTTAAGGCTAGTCATATTACAATACCTGCCCCTGGGACTGTACCATTCTGAATGAGCCAGAGATTTAGGTGCATTAGGTCAGATTCACTGCAGTAGGAATGCTGTACATCCTTAGGAACGTAGGAAATTGCCATGTACTAAACAGGAATGTTGCAGTCTCCATTACCTTCTTATTCGTTCATTTATTTAAAACATTTATTTATTCAAATATGTATTTATTTAAAAAAATTATATGGCCACCCAAATTAAGCAACTCTGGACCGCTCACAACAATTGGCTGTGGGGGGAAAAATCCCATTGGAGCAAATGGATTTCATCATAGAAACTGCAGCTCTGTCCCATTTGTGGAAGGGAGAAGGATTAAAGTCTGTTTATAAACTCAATTTAGGCAGATCCTAACCACATACTTTATGTTTAAAAAATTCTGCCGAGCTATATGATTGGCAACATACGTGCTTATTAGCTACAGTTCTCAGGGATAGGTTCTTCTGATGTTCTTTTAATAATGTGTCCATTTTGCCATAGCTATGGATTCAGATTATAACCCCCCAAATTATAATTGTTTAAAAGTTCATAATAACAATGTCTTAACAAGTTGGTATATATGCACAGAAAAATAATTTAAAAAACCCTAACACAAGGTTCCTGGTCCAAGAGAAGTAAAAGAAAACTCATAGTGAACCACATTCTATCACAACTTGTTCTTTTTAAAGCAGGGAAAATGAAGATAAGGAAATAAGGAGATGAAGAAGCATGCAAGAAAACTAACTCAGTCTGAAATTCTGTCATGATAAGCAGAAAGAAATATCACAAAAGGCGCTTAATTTTACACTGAGAACAAGAATGCGTGAGAGTTATGCAAATACAGCGCGTGTAGTCCTTTGGTAATGGGCTTGTACATGTGTGCATTGATGGCAACGGAAACCAATATACTGTAGAAAGTTGATTTTGAGGATTAGATTCATAGATGAATACTATTATTTGACACTGATCAAACATGGATATTTCCTATGGGAACTGTCAGATCAGACTGTTATTTCGGGAGAGTGAATTTCTGTTTGGATCTTTTTATGGCTGGGGAAAGAAAACCTTATTTTGCAAATCTCAGTAGTGATTCACGAAAAAAATTGTTCTATTTATTTACCAATCTCAACATTTTTTAAATAGATAAAAATGTGATGGGGTGGGAGGAGACCAAATGGATGGTTGCGAAACATTAAGTAAGATACAAGGCTAAACTAATCACTCAGCTAACAATGAATAATGAACTGGTGTTTCTGATTAAAATATGTATGTTTTGCAAATCTAAAACTCAACAGTTACTTAGTTTAATTAAATAATGTTTCTACTTGCTGGGTGTTTTTTTTTTGCCAGACCAGTTTGGAACTTTTTTATTTCTAAAAGTCATGGGTTAAGTGATATGCATTGGCACAAAACCTGTATAAATTAATTTGTAAATTAATACATCTGAGCTGGCAGTCAATGAATAGCTAAAGGATTTTGGAGTCACAGTAGAAAGCTCAGTAAGAATGTCAGCCTAGGTTGCTATTAAAAAAAACAAAAACAAATTCCATGCTTAGAATAATTAGGAAGTAAAGTGAAAATGGAAGTGTTAATCATAACAAACTCATGCCCTTATACAAATCTATTAGAAGATTTCCCTTGTACATTATAGAGCTAGAGAAGCTGCAAAAAAAGAGTAATCAGAATAATTTGGGAGGTGGAATCTCTCCCTTACAAAAAAAAAACCTACAGCCAATGTTGGCTGTTCAGAGTCGAATGAAGAAGAGTAACGGGAAATATGATAGAAGCACAGGTAGTCCTCAACTTACATCCATTTGTTTAGTGACTGTTCAAAGTTATCATGACACTGAAAAATGAGACTTATGATCTCCACTGCAGCATTCCCACGGTCATATGATCAAAATTCAGGTGCTTGGCAACTGGCATGTATTTATGACAATTGCATTGTCCTATGATCATAATTTGCAACCTTCCCAGCCAGCTTCCAAAAAGCAAAATCAGTGGGGAAAGACAGATTCTCTTAACAACTGCAGTGATTTGCTTAACAACCATGGCAATTGTAAAATCGGATGTGACTTATTTCTTCAGCCATGGAAAGGATTATCTGTATATAACAGCAAGGCATGGATAACATGGAAAAAGAAGTGTCACTGGAGGACATCCATGAAAATAAAGTTGGGAGATTTGGAACACAATGCCTATTTAAAATGATGATGTTGTAGTAGCAGCTGTTGTAGCAATTGCAGCCCATTCGGACAGTTTTAAAAGGGGACTCGACATGTTCACAGAGGATCAGACTATGAACAGCTACTAATATCAATGGCTAACTTTTCCAACTAACCAAGTTTATTAAAAGTGTACACCTCTTGATTTTTTGTCACCATAGTTTAATACAGCCCTCTTCCTACAGTGATGGCTGTCCTGAATCCTAAGCAGCATGTCTTAAATACCTGAGAAATACCTGAGAAATAACAGGACTATTGGGCTTGTAAATGCACCCAGTTCTGCTCTTCTCATATTATTAATCTGCATTTATCATCTTTGCTCCCATTCTCCTCCAAGAAGTAAAGAAATGGAAATGTATCAGGTAACTGGGATAATCTTCTGTAAACCCTATGTCTTATTATACAGATCAAGGTTTTTCAACCTTAGCAATTTTAAGATGTGTAGACTTCGACTCCTAGAATTCCCTGATCAGAGAATTGCTATTTGAGGTTGAAAAGAAGTTCTCAAGATAGTTGTAATGGACTTACATGAAGTAACAAGTAAAGCATATGTGATAAGATTGAAGGACATTAATTCTTATAATAATTCCATCCATTTTTCAAGGAGTTTCTCAAAGATCATCAGAAGTTTTATGTGTTCTCTTAGATACTGGTGCAATGCAGCAAGACTGTATGTGATGATCTTATCTTAAAATTCTACATTTACAAATTAAGGTTCCCATAGCAGCAAAGAATGATTATATCATTTTTATTTGCTTTTCTGCTAGCAGTAAAAGACTTCAAAATTTAATTAAAGCCAGTTGAAAACTATTTAAAACTCTTTTTATTATTTTATGGATGGTTAATTTTGCATTTCTAATATAATCTGATGTGTTCAGAAAACCAATTTTCAAAGAAATTTTTAAAAAATAACATACAGGAAAAAGGTCAGAAACAAAGTAATACAATTTTAGATTGGAAAAGTACATGCACAGCTATGTCTCAGTCAGTGTACAGGCCCTCAGAGAACTGTCCAGTTTCTGCATTCTCCTGATGTATTGAGACTGCAGCTTGCAGAATTTAATGTATTCTCAAAATATCTAGAGGCACCATATTGAGGAAAACTGCCTTAATTTATATTACAATCATGCATGTCATTTTTTTAGTAATTTGATAGAAATAATTACATTTCTTAAGCATAAATGGATAAATGTGGTACCTATGCCAATTTATTTTGTGGCGCACTTCTGATTCTGATTCTATGCCACTGAGAAGAGATCACTGATACTCATAGTGCCAGACTATGATTCAGTTACATTTGCCATTCTTGACAAGCTCTCAGAATTATCAGTGTGTTTTTTCTTTCCCCACAGTCTCCATCTAATGTTACATATGACATAAGTTAGGCCAAAGTTGATAAAACATTATTTGCAGTGTTGTATTTACTATGCAGATTTTTTTTATAAATGGAAAAAGGATCATCTGGGGAATAATTAATAGGGTCAGAGTAGAAATAGAATAGAAATTTGTTTCATTCTCTGAGATATTTAAGAGTTCTCTGAAAGTGCTATTTGTTCTAGGAATTTTATTTTCCAAATTTTGATGAATTCCTCCAAAAAATCATTTAGAGCTATGCAAAACATTCAAAAGAGTATTTTGTATGCTGGTATGAGCAAACCACTCCTTGCAACATGAAGCAGATGTTCTTCCTGGAAAGTTCAGCCTGGATGCTTTGATTATCCATGTCATCCATATGTGTATGTACGCTCAGGCATTTCTGTTGGGAACACCAGCAAAGTAACACAGCTATGTATGTCATATATCTACAAACAGAGAAATACTTTGAAACAGCTACAACAAATCTTGTGAATACAGGAATGCTTCAGTGCTTCAAGGAAGGGTGACTTTCTCACAACGGGCTAAAAACATTTTTGAATGTTTGGCATAACTCTAATACCACTTTCAGAAGAGAGAACACAAGTTAAACTCTTTCTCTATGCTTCTGCAGTTTCTACAATTTACATTAAAAAGTCATCCTGAAAGTTAATCGCAATTGTATATCTGAAAACACATGTCATTACTTTCTTGCTTTTAGGGAACATAAATAATTTCTCCTTAGAAAGCCTTTAGAACAGAGCAATGTAACAACAGAGCAATGTACTAACCACCCCAATGAATGAATTTATCTCTAATAGTACTAACTCCCAAATGGGTTAATATATGTCAGCTGTAGAGGTAGACTCTTCCTTCAGCTCACACATAACCTTGGTAAATGTATTTCACTACTTCTAATGAATTGCAAGTTATCTGTATATAAGAACACGTGGTTGTTTTACATCCCCGTGCAGCCAATATTACAAAAACATCATTATATTTTGCTGTTTCTTTCTCTCTTTTCCATTTTTTCCTTCTATTGCTAGAGATCTAATACCACCTATTCTCATTATTTCATGAGTATATAGCATGTGTAATAGTTCACATCGAATGACACCCAAGCTTTGCCTTCTAAAACTGGACATCCATATAGGAAAATTCTATGTTAAAGATTTCTGTGAATGTTATGAATAGGATGGATTTTTTGTTTTAGTAACTGAGAATCAATCAAAAGTTTGGATACTTGAGAGATTAAAAATAAAAAACAAGTGCTAAAGTTGTTTGTTTGTATGCCTTCCTTCTGCAAGAAGATTTTTGAACTTTCAGTGTGTGGCATTCTGGCCAACTATTAACTTTTTTACCACTGTTTCTTAACACTTTTTTTTTAAATGAATGCCTATATGAGATATAAATATTATTTGAGTTTCATGAGTCTTTTCAGATTCATGTAAATGCAGGGTTTCTGAATATATGTGGAGAACCCTTTCTGAATTACCACAGCACCACCTTCTCTAAAGTCAAGAAGCAGAATTTCCATACTGTCTGGATTCTTGGTAATCTTCTGCTTGTACATGAAGTATGGGAATCATATTATTCATGTACTCATACTGCTTTAGCAATATAACAGCCTCAGTAGCTCAAGGAAGAATCCTATAGCATCAGTGAATAAAGTTAATAGTTTAGATGACTGTGTTTTGCTTTTAGCAGTGTCTGGTTCTTTCTCATTTGCACATCTCTCTACCAGGTAATAAGGTTGGCAAGGAAGGGAAAAGAGGATGAAATACTCTAACTTTTATTTGGAATGATAAAACATGACATATAGGGAGACTATTAAAAATGGTACAGCAGGCTCTGTGATCTTTTGCAGAGAGAATTCAGTGAGAGATATTGCAATGTTCTTTCGGAACAGACACACAGGGACGTAGTTACATTGGAGTTGGATAAATGTATAGTTATGGAAATATTTGACAATAAAGATTTCAATACAGGGGATCTCCAGATGTGCTGGACTAAAATTCCTATAGCAGCATGGGAATGAAGGATGTTGTTCTGATATTTTATTCTGTAATACATTTTAAAACTCAGTTATTCTACTATAAATTTACTAAAAATACACACACACAAACCTGTGTATGTGTATGCATTCTTCTTATCTGAAGAGGAAAATACAGTACTCTAGAATGTATAAAATTGTTAATTTTTACCTGCTACAGAAATGGGCAATATATTTCAGCCAGGAGGCCTCAAACTATCTGCCCAATTGAAAATAGTTTGAGGATTAGGATAGAACTTTGGAATGGAGAATTAAATGTGGAAATGCAAGCATCTCACCTCCCAAAGGGCTTGTGCTCCTTTTTCCTATCTTCTTTTTCTGTTTTTTGTTGAAAATTAGTACCACTAAAATTTGGCCATTTTGCTGTCAAATTTGTGTGCCATGATTTGGGCCCATTTTCCCAGGAATTTCTGTCTTTTAAGATTTACAATCCCTTTCCCATTCTCATTTTTTCACTTTTTAGCCAAAAAGGCCACCAAAATATGATCCTATTTTGTTGCTGAAGCACAACCTTGAAGGGCTTCAAGGGCTATACATTGGGTATGGGGATAAGCGGAGGCCCTGCTCATCTGTGGCCAATCATGTGAAAGCCAACATGAGGTCAACCTGTTTTTAGATTCATGTCTGTGTGTGGACTCTGACAGCCACATTTTCTTTATAAATGGCATGATTAGAAATACCATTTAATAGGGCATTTATTTTTAAAAAAATCACTTGAAGGACTTTGTTCAGGGGTTAACCCATAAGATAGATAGAAAGATGGATAGATAGATAGATAGATAGATAGATACTTTGTATGTATGTATGTGTGCATGTATGCATGTACACACACACACACACACATCAATTGATTGAGACATTGTTGGATTTAGTAATAGGAGGAGGTGTTCATAGTTGCAACTTCTCCTCATCAGTTTCTTCCAGAAAGACCCAACAGCAAAATTTCTTCTCATCTCCTTTTCCATCTGGATGCATTATAGGAGCCCTTGATGTCAGCAGCTGAGAAGGAAATGCTATGTCCTAAATTAAGCATGCTTTAGGAATGGAGAAAAGCCAAAATATATCAAGCCCATTCAATAACAAGAAGTTTGTGAATTCACCCTCTTCCATACACAGTGCATATACAGTAACTGTGTCCCAGAATGAATATTATGGTTGTTGCTTTATTTGATGCTTTGGAAGATAGTCCAAATACCTCATCAAACATACTGTGTCAGTTGAGAAAATGTGACTTTAATGCCAGCCACATGAGCCTGATATACCCTGCCTTGAATCATAAAATTAGTACCAATTATTGTTCTGTCAAGACATACTGTAAATATACAATAATAGGTACAAATAGTATCAATGCATTACATTTAAAAAACTAAACAAAACAGAATGCTGTTTTGTTTAGAAATATTGTACCTTGTTAGCTGGATAGGGAAGAAAGTGCTTCCATTTTTAGCCATAGCAGCTAAGGAAACACATCACGTTGGATTACATGCAGTGTATTAGATGCAGGAAAAATGCTTTGCTTTGAGCCTTCAGCCATAGAGTCTTCAGAGAAGAAATCTGTACTCCAAGGGGTCATTTGTTTCTCCTTCTGCAGCAACTGAGCCTTCATTTTTTTGAATGCAGATATTCACCCAGTTGGCTATGTTACTCTTCTTTTTCCTGAAATGTGCTTAGAAAAGGCACTGAGAAATCTATCACACTCACAAATATAGAGTTGCTTACAGTTGCATACAGTTGCTTTTTCTCAGAGCAAAGAAAAGCAAAAGCAAGAAGAGAGAACTTTGCCTCCCAGTAACTGCAAGATCTGCAGCCATTCCTTCAGTCCATATAACTAAGATCTTCATTCAGCTTGGTAAAAAGCAAATAAAAACTGGCAAGAGGCATGAGATCTTAACTGCTGAAGAAACATTAATTCATTTTCTGTTTAATTTGATACAGAATGTGTAATTAAATATCCAGTTATCAAACTGCAAGAGATTATTTAATGTTCCCCTCTCCCTGCTGTTCAAATCTATTGAATTAAGGAAAGCCTATCAACTTCTTGCATACCAACTAATGGTCCATTTCCAAGAAAAATATCCCACTTTTGGGCTGTATTTTCCAGCTCTTAAGCTGGATTCTCTTTTTCTTACACTTCTCTTCAGCTTCATACCTAAGAGATGTGAAGTTCCATTGTCATATGTCTTGGTGTTTGCATCATTTCCAGAACTATCATTAACATTGAGAGGTGACATTAACATTCGGAGGTGACCTTAACATTCGACTTCAACATCCTAATGCCTATTTTGGATTCTCTTTTAATCTCCACCTCAAATACTCCAAGAGACACCTGTGGACTGGATTTAGCTTTCCTACAATGCCACCACCATGAGATATTGTGGGAAATTGAAAATGTAGCATACCAAGGGCTGCCACCTTAGTTTCTAGAAACAATTAAAATATGTTCGGCCATATTTTGCTGAGGTAAATCCACGAGGATCCACCAAAGGAAAAGGTTCACCAGAAATTTATTGGCTAAGATCCCACTAAATCTCATGCTGATACCAATCATTTCATTTTAATGGCCTTTTACACAATAACAGAAATTTATATTTCACCTTTTTATCAATGTGTTCAAATTGGTGTACAGGGTTCTTCTACATTTATTGCAACTGGCCTCAAATTACTGAATGATTAATAGATTGGAACTTGGGTGTTTGAACTTGGGATCTCCCCAGTTCTATTTAAAAGCTCTCTGGCTATCAAGAATAGTTTGAGATGGTACAAGTAATACGCCACAAGAGAATTCTGCTTCTATTTTTTTAAACTCTGAGCTTGCAAATCAAAGTAAGAGCTCTACCACAATGAATGTTTTTTCCCTTTACCTCTTCTGTCCTCCTGCCAATGGAAATAAACCTGGGTGAGATTAGCAACAGAGTAGAGTATGCACCTACCAATTGTAGAGAGCTTATGGGAAGTTGTGCTATGGTTTTTCAAAGTCCAATTTTTTTAAAAAAATCACGAATACAGACTTCTTTGCAATTCCACTTTAGATTTCAAATGCTTTTCAATGCAGAATACATTTCCCAGTGTTCACATGTTGCATATACACAATTTAGCTTTCAATTGGACACAGGACTATAATTCACTGAGTTTCCAGCACAAGCTGCGCTGAAATGAATGGCAAAAGCATCACTGTGGTTTGCACCATTCCCAGTCACGTCAGTGGGGCTTGCTTTGGACATATACACTGTATCACTGGAAGCAAAACAAGAATAAGATTACCCTTTCACAAACACAAAGGGAATGCAGAATTTTGGGAGCATATTGTTTGTCTGGTTTTAATTAATCGCTATCAGGAATCCTTTGAATGTTGTCAAGTCACATTCAAAAGATACACACTTTGTGATACTTTTGAACCAAACTGTCAAAAGTGATAAATGGCTAAATATATGAAAGATTTGTGTCTCATTTGCCAATGTAAGGCAAAAAAGAGGCTTTTTGGGTACAAGGAGAGTTGCACCAGTTGATTTTTTAGGTTTGTTTTTAAATACTGTTACTGATTGTCCTTCATGCTTCAAATGTATACTTTTGAACTGAGATTGCTAGCTAATGTCTCTACATGGTTATTTTTACATGCATTTGCTTTCCTGATACGAAAAATGTAATTTCTTTGAACAGTTTTTACACAAAAGAATAAGTTCTAAAATATATAGAATTTTCTACTGATTTATTCTTTGAAATAAAAAGATTTTCCTGATTCTTCAAGTTTATTAAATGTTTTTATTTACCATTTGTGCTGATGATGGACATGACAGACTTGTAACATAAATACGTGAGGGAATTTGCAGAGTACATAACCAACTTGCTTCTTTTTATTCTAGCTGGTATGGGACTTCAGCACAAAAGTAAAGAAAAGACAAGCTTGGAATCCCAAAATACAAAAATGAGATAACTAAGGAACAAACTTCAAGAGGAATATTAAGATTTTGATATGTTATCAAAAGAGACAAAAAAGTTCCACGTATCATGCTTCCGCAAAGCAATTTTCTATAATCTGCCACCCAGGCTGGCGTGAATCTTGGATATTGCAACTTCAAATATCTGGAGGCAAACGACTGGGGAAGGTGATGTAATAAAATACCTTACATGAAATCAGATATATACTGTATATGAATGTAACTGAGCTTCTTTTTTAATATTGTAACTGCCTATTTCCTCTTTAAAGCAAATGCTTTATGGTTGTTGTTGTTTTGCCTGTTTTATTTCAGCACAGTTTAGCCTTTCCCAACCTGGTGCATTTCAGATATGTTTGGATCATAAGACTCAACATTCTCAGAGAGTGGCTAGTGGATATGTAATCCCAATAGCTAAATCAGCAGGCCACTATGTTGAGGGAGGTTACATCTAGACCATTGTCTCGCAACCTCAGAACGATGGAGATCTGTGAGCTTCAACTTCCAGAATTCCCCAGCAAGCATGCACTGATCTAGATTTTTTTCAGCATCAAGCCACACAATTTGGCTAATTATTAATCTGAATATTAATAAAATTTAAAATATTCCTTTACATTACTTTTGCCAATGTAATTTTTTTGCCCTTAAAATAATAATGTCTAGAATCAAGTCTGAAACACATTTGCCAACTAGTCAGTCTTATAAGTTATTGAAATTATATTAAAGATATAATTTATATCTTTATAAATAACTTTATACTATAACTTTCCAGAAGGCTGTTTTCTTGGCATTTTTGTAAGCAGGTGTCCCTTTGGTTTACTTTGTTTGTGTGCATGGAAGGAATACTTTTACTGACTTAAACTGTTCAGTTTACTTTATTGGAAATTTAAATGAATACAGTAATATTGGAAGGGCTTCCTAGGTAACTGGATAATTGAGCAAATGTGAAAAATATCCACACTTATGTAGAATCATGTGCAAAGGATTGTTACAACCCATAACAGTTTCTAGGATAAATATGTGCTTATTGCTTTTGTCTGTGCATGGTGTGTGCATTAGAAGTAGAAGGACAGTACAGCTTGAATTGACAAGAATTACATTAAAGACCAACAGCTATTTGACACCAGAAAAATATTGATTTGACACGAGTTATATCAAAGTGATGGATAGTTGCTTTCATGAATGCATTGCATTATTTACAGAGATCCATTTCAGTTTACCGAGTCCTGTTTTTTGTGTGCAATTGTTCATGTTATGAACAATTACACTTATAATGTCCCCAAGCCGTGAAAACCTGATACAAAGCTTTTTTCCCCCAAGGCCTTTCTTCTTTTTTAATAAATGCTTATGTTAAAAAGCTTTTCTATATACTGACATTGGCAATGATGTTGAATGCATTTTTATGCCTTTTCTTAGGGAATTAAATAGAAGAAAAAGATGATCTCTTCCTCCCTGTCCCCAATATTTCGTCAAACTAGGCTGTTCTGAGCTTTAGATCACATGGACTTTGAGTTACTCTTTCATATGTACTTGCTGGTCAATGCTAAAGGGCCCTGAACTAAGGTGCCTCCTTTGTCCCCTGTGTATGAGTGCACTATTCTAGAAAAAAGTTGCCATTTTATAGGTGTGCATGTACCTTAGCCTTATATTATAATAACAAAGGACAAACATTATGTGTTATCATCACAGCAGTCGTGCAGCTTGTTACCGGATGGGTAACAAATCACAGATGTGACGAGGCACAAATAAGGAGAGTGGTTGTTCTAAAGTGCTAGTGTTTTAAAAATACATTCTCTGTTCTTCTTGATTCCACATTTGTCACCATATTAACATAAAGTGCTTTTTAATATCAGAAAAAAGAAAGGAAATTGTAAGAATTATAAATCCAAGCTGGTGTAGCTATTCATGTTTTTATTGGAAATAAAGGAGTTGAAATGTGTTAAGATCATGACCTTGATTCTCTTGACATTTTCACCCTCTTTCCCACTGTGAAATTTCAGAAGTGCCTCCTGATCTGTACAATACAGATAGCAGGAGGCTCATTTCTTGGAAATAATATTTTTTGCATATTTATGTATTTATAACTTGCATATTTTTGCATTCTATACTATTTAAGTGCAAAATGTGGTAGAAATAAACTTGTTGCTTAGTGAATAGATTGGGTGTAACTAACTTCCCCGCCCATCTCATTGATGTGCAAATAATTCAGGGAGAAGAAATGGAATATCTTTCCAATATTACTTAATTTATTTTGTGCTGGAATTGTCTCATAGCTAATACGGATTCTCAGTTCAGGCTGCCATTTCTGGCTTTTTATTTTTTTTATTTTTTGCCACTGTTCCTTAGTTTCCCAACTATTGAGGTTTGGGTGAGACCTTCCAAGGATACCCTTCTCCAACACACAAAAGATTAGATCCACCTGATTTATTTATTTTCAATAATACATAAAAACATCCATTCATAAAAAAGTATGAAAATCTTTTTTAAACATTTTACCATTATATTTAAGCTTAAAACTATCTTCCTAATCCCAAGTTAAAAACTACATCCCTGATCTCAGATTTTGTATGACATTTAGCAGAGTCTCTTTTTTACATGTAACTTTGAAGGGATATTTTGGATTGAATACAAGTGGTGCAACTCACCCTGTTGATTTTTTTAAAATAAAAAAATAGATTTTAATGCATCTAGAAATACACAGAGAAATGTTTAAAAGTTTATTTCTCAATTCACTGCATTTGTGATTTAATCATAAGCCTACTTGAGCCCTGTTGTCTTCAGACCTTGTATTCACCAGAGAAAAAGACATGGATGGGGATGTATGGAATAGTTACCTTCAAGCATAAAGTGTTGCGTTTCTGATCATATCTACCATTTGTTCCAGTATTTGACTGTGTATATCTAGATCATTTTAAGATAATAATGCAAGTCAGATACTGGTATTGCCATAAAAGAGGTCTGTGTTAAAGGAGTGAATGAGTGGAAGAATTGGTCACACTGACTTCTGTCAAGGAAGTTGAAAGGAGATCAATGTATGATCAAGATGTACACAAACTTCATTTTACTTAATGATTGTAGTGCGGTTAGAGTAAAAATTTTGAATAGATCCAGAGGTATTATCCTTAATCCCATTTCAAAACATCCTTCTGATTTTTACAAAACAGGTGGCTTGTTCAGTCAAAACTTCATGCCATGCAGAATCTTTTCTTTGTGTGTTGAGAGTAAAGGCATTCCTATCAGTTGTTAACCAACACTCTGCAGCACTGATCAGATATTTTTATTATGTTTGTTACTGTGTCCTCCTCCTCCTCCACCAGGTAATATGTGAACCTCAGGTGAAATATGATTATCTAATTTGATAGTTTCCTGGTTACCATGGGTTCTTCCAGTGATATTTTCCAAGGAATAAAGGCAATTTTGCCCTAAAAGTTTGGGTGTGGAGGACAAAGCAGCAGTTGCTAAGTGGTCCTTCTCTGTTTTACAAACATTATCTCGTTGCCTTATATGGCCTCTATGAGAAGTGCTGTATTTGGGGCTAGTATGTACTGAAGAGGCTTTTGGAGGGCTTGAGTCATAGAGTAACTGACCTTCGTCATCTGTGTCAGCATCGATAAATTTATGAATGCTAGCATCGTGGAAGTTAAGAACAATTGGTGTCTGCTTCACAGGTGACTTTGTAGGGGTTCTAGCACTTGCTGTAGTATAAACAGATGTTTCTGGACTCATTAGAGACCTATCAGAATATCCAGAACTATCTGTAGCAGCACTCGTAGCTCCCCTGTTCTTGCTGGTATCTGGATATATTCTTAGGACATTTGAAGCTGCTGACCCTACAGCATCTTCTTCTATAAAATTAACCTTTAGAGATCTCAGTTTTAGAGGATTAATGAGTTTTATTGAACTTTTGGGGCTCTCTAGGAAAAAGTTAGAGCAATGGCCACTTTCCAGGTTTGGTTTTACTTCCATGAATTTGGGCCCACTACCTTCCAGTCTATATGAATCGTGCAGGGAATGTTTCCCACTTCCGCTGGTCAGTGAAGTCAGTGGGCTATGGGAATATCTCCCAGCTTCAGGAAATTCTGTCATGCAGCTTATGTAACTGTCAATGCTTGACATGCTTCTCATGTCAATAATTCCATCTGCTCGAGTAGTCAGCAAAGGGATCATTGGACCAGGAATGGCCTCCATTTCTAGTTCTTCTTTTTGCTTGCTGGGTTGAATTGTCTCCTTTAAATTGAGGTTTGGCTGTGACTGAGCTTTTGTCATTTTGTTGTACATGTCTTCCAGCTGTTGAACATTTAGATGCTGAGGACTAGAGGAAGATCTAGCTTTTTCAGGTGACCCTTGTTCTTTTGTTTCCAAAGATTTGTTGGAGCTAGTTTCAGAGATTGATCTTTTGGCCCATTTCCATTTGCTTGGAGATAAATGATTGTCCTGAACTTTATCCTTTTTGCCTGCATTTTCTCCCTTCTTTTCAACAACTATGTCCATCAGTTCTATACTGCGTGCAAAAGCATCTTTCATATTCATGGACACAATGCTCCCATTCCTTTTTGCTCTTTCAAGGGCTTCCCTACGCTTAATGGCTTTTTCCTGCCTCTTCTGTTCTTTGTAGAACTCTGAAAAGTTATTTACAATGATTGGGATTGGAAGGGCAATCACTAAGACCCCAGCAATACAGCATAACCCACCAACAATCTTACCTAAAAGGGTTTTAGGGTAGATGTCTCCATAGCCAACAGTTGTCATAGTTATTGTGGCCCACCAGAAAGATGCTGGGATGCTCTTGAATTTTGTATCATCTTCATCTTTTTCTGCAAAAAACACTAAGCTTGAAAAGATCATAATGCCCATGGCCAAAAACAAAATAAGTAATCCAAGCTCATTATAGCTTCTTCTCAACGTAAATCCCAGAGACTGTAAACCAGTTGAATGCCTGGCCAGCTTTAGAATACGGAGTATCCTCATGATACGAAATATCTGGACTACCCTACGGACATTTTGGAACTGAAGTACACTTTTGTTGGATTCTGTGAGGAAGATGGTGACATAATAGGGCAAGATTGCTAACAAGTCAATGGCATTCAAAGGTCCTTTGAAAAATTTCCACTTCTTCGGAGAAGAGAGGAAACGCAAGAGATATTCCATTGTAAACCATGCAATGCACACTGCCTCCACATGGGCTAGTTGAGGATTATCATTAGGATGTCCATACTCATCTGTGCCCTGAAGCTCAGGAAGAGTGTTTAGAGACAAGGCAATTGTAGAGAGCACAATGAACATGATGGAAATAATGGCCAAAATCTGCAAAACAAAGAAGAAAAGTAGTCAGTGCTATAAAAAAAATTAAATACTTAAGTTTGTTATATT
>JANHZU010005536.1:69565-81990 GCA_032468055.1 Acrochordus granulatus | reverse complement strand
GAGGGAAGGGACATTTTTCTGGGAAAATGAGGAACCAGTCGACGTTCTCTGCAAGCAGCAAAGAGGGACAAGCCAAGCAGAAATTAAGAACACCGGCGGTGGTTTCCTTGCAGACATTTTATTACCCAATTAGATAACGTCATCAGTGCTGCACTGATGAGGTTACCTAGTCGGGTCAGGAAACGTCCGCAAGGAAACCACCAAGCTCTGAGGGCACCCAGGACTCCGCTTCTCTTCTGTTGGTCTGGAATTTGTCTTTCTGCTGATTAAAAACAGAGATATCTGCCTTGAGAGCAGAGTTTGCTTGTTTAACTTGCTCCAGGGGAATTTCTGGCCTCCTGATGGAATATGGATGAGTTTTATGCCCCCGATTTTTCTCTCTGACATCCCTTCTAACCAGGGTTGGACGGGTCATGCCGGCAGATGGTCTTCGATGCGCAGCGCATCAGCTGTGGCCCGCAGCTTTTTCACGGGAAGGAACAACGGCACGACCTGGGGGTTTGTGTCCGTGATGACGAAATCAACGCCTGCAGTATGGTTTTGGATAGGCTGTGCCCTCCGGAACTGAGATATCTGGCCGACCTTGTTCCTTGCACCGACCCCGAATCGTAGTTCCAAACTCAGCATTTGGGAGATGCGCCCAGAAGCCCACGTCTCTGCTTCGGAAGGCCACTGCCGATGCCTCTTTATTTCAGTTTCATGCTCTTTGCATCTAAGCTTATTTCTGGGGACTCCTTTCTCGAATTCGGTCAGTGAGCTGATCGCTGCTCATTCTTGCAGCCCAGCTGTGCTTCTATCCATAAATATTCCAAAAACCAGGCCAGGCATGCAACTGAGGAATACACTTGGACACTGTGGAGGTGCCTCTTGGCCTTAAATATATGTCCTTCTGTATCTTTGAACACATGTCCTTTAAGATTCCAAAGCCTGGTTACGGATCTCTTTTACCCTGAATTTTTTTTTAAATTTATTTATTTATTAATCATGTTCCTAAGCCGCCAAGAGTCTTCGGAAATTGGCGGCATAGAAATGTGATTAATAAATAAATTTCATTTGAGAATAAATAAATTTATCCTAAAGTTTATGAATAAATTTTACCCGACATTTTAATAATAAACAAATTTTACCCTACATTTTAATTAATAACTATTCTCTTGTTTTAGCTCTCCTCTTCGGCCAACCTTAGCCGAACCTGTCGTCTTGCTTACTTTCACGAAATTTCAAGAAAAAATGTTAAATATAATCAGGCAACTTCATAAATATTTGCTAAAAATTACACTAGGACCCATTTTATTGATACAAGGAGACTGTGATACAGATAGTCCTTGAGTTATAACCGTTTGGTTAGGCGCTGTTTGAACTTACAATGGCACTGGAAAACGTGCACTTACAACCAGTCCTCACACTTACAACTGTTGCAGCATCCCCACGGTCACTTCAGACGCTTGGCAACGGGCATATATTTCCGATAGCTGCAGCATCCCAGGGTCACGCGATCACCATTTGGGACTTTCCCAATGGGGAAAGCCAGATTCAGGTCACAGCTGTGTGATTCACTTAACAACCACAGTGATTCATTTAACAGACGTGGCAAAAACGGTGATCAAATTAGACTCGCTTAACAACCACTTTGCTTAGCAAAAGCTAAGCAAGGTGATCAAATTAAAAAAGCTAAAAGGTGATCAAATTAGACTCGCTTAACAACCACTTTGCTTAGCAGTGGAATTTAAATCCCAATTGTGGTGCTAAGTCAAGGACTGCCTTTGGTACATTCTTCTTATGTTGCACAGGACCACGCAGTTGGACAAGCTGTCATTGTTTTAACGCATCGCAGATGGTCCTCCATTTCTGCTTCCCCGTATTCCCGATCTCCTTTTGGAGATCAAATCCGAACTTCTGCCCAGCCCTAATTTTTAGATTGTGGGATGAGGTGGCGTAGCGGTTAAGATGCTGGGCTTGTCGCCGGAAGGTCGGCAGCCTGAGTTCAAGACCCATAACAGGGTGAGCTCTTGTTATTCGCCCCACTCCTGCCAAGCTAGCAGTCTGAAAGCATGCAAAATTCAAGTAGTGAAATAGGTACCATTAAACTGGTGGGAAGGTGACAGCGCTCCGTGCACCTTGGTGTGTAGTCATGCCAGCCACATGACCATGGACGCATTTTTGGCTATGAAATGGGGATGAACAAAATGCAAGTAGATGGATAGGCACCACCTAACTTGGTGGGAAGGTAACAGTGCTCACAGCACTCCGTGCGCCTCGGCGTATGGCCACGCAGGCCATATGACCATGGAAGTGTCTTCGGACAAAGCTGGCTCTTCAGCTGTGAAACGGAGATCAACGCTGACAGAAGAAACCTTTACCTTTTAGTACTTCTGGGTGTCCTCCTTGTCTGGACTACCTCGCAAGGCTGATTCCTCCTGTTTGGAAACACATCTTGTAAGCACATTGCCTTTCTTCAGGCTGCATAGGGAAAAAAAAGGAGCATTATTATTTGCACAATACCAGTTCAGGCATATATGCACCTGTCTGCATTGTACTTCCTACACACCCCTTCACATATGTGCTTAGTGACAGCTTCCACACCCAGATGTGCTTCTGTTCCAAGAGAGGGCTGAAAATGCTTCTCGGGTTAGTATTGAAGAACGGGCTCGAAATGGGTGAAGCAAACAAATAAATGCTGACAAAATGCATCATCAGCTCACCTGACAAGGTGAAGATGTACATTTCCTCATCTCCTCTCCCTTTCGCTGCCTGTTTCCCATCCTTCCCCCATTTTTTTAGCACCAGAATAAACACTTCAGCTTTATTGAGCAAATGATCTACTCGGCAGTAAGAAGGTGGAAAAGCACCAGTCATAACAGACCCACAGACACACACACTTCCTTTCAGCCACACACCAGATCTGAAATAATAATAGGTACAATAATGAATATCCATCTACTCCAGTCTTGGTAAAAGGATAATCAGAAAGGAGACGAATAAAATGAATGAAACTTCCCCATATTTGGGGGAACCTAATGGAAGGGAGCACCGGTGCTGATCTGATTCTTACCAGACTTTAAAAGTGGAAGGAGAAGATTTCAAAATCTGCTCAACAGTAAGTTATTCTGGAATTCAGAAGAACGCAAGAAGAACCCTGCTGGATCAAAACAAGGTCCATCCAGTTCCAACATTTGGTTATTATGATCAAATCGAGGTCCATCTAGTCCAAAATTTTGTTACTCTCCCTGGTCAACTGGATATCTCTGGGGTGTTCACCAGCAATGAGGTTCCTCATGAGGTCCAGATGGTTCCCACTCTGAAGCTATTCCTGAGGACCATAAAGACCTAGCTGTCCTCCAAGACCTTGGGTTAGGATAGCTAGAACCCTCTCCACTGGATATGAGATTATAGGATGTTTTGGGGTGCCTGCTGGATTCATCATCTTGTTCTTTCTTTTTTTTTTCTGTTCTAGTTGTTGTTGTTTTTTGGTTATGGTTGCTGCTTACTATGTTCTCTGCATATTGTTTGGTGTATTGTGAGACATCCAGCATATTTGGAACTGGGCAGCTACAATTTGGAAGGAAGGAAGGAAGGAAAGAAGGAAGGAAGGAAGGAAGGAAGGAAGGAAGGAAGGAAGGAAGGAAGGAAGGAAGGAAGGAAGGGAGATTTCATGCCTTTCAGCGGGTGATTTCAAAATGTGACTGACAAATAAATTTAAGAAAGGTTTCACGTCCTTCGCATCACTGCATACCCTTCACTTCTCAACCCATGGTGAAACTGAGGTGTGATGTGGCGATATGGAAGGAATTTCGGGAGAAGTGTTGTGACGGGCTCAGGGAGACCCGTGTCGTTGCTCCATCTGCGCCGCCGGCCCAGCCAAGAGACGACGGTGTGCTTGCTTTGAAGCCGTCCTCCGCCTTCCCCCGGTGCGCTGGCAGCCAAAGGGGGAAGAAGTCTAACGCGCAACGAGATGGAGAGGTGAAAAGCACTTTGGATCCAGCCTGCGCGGCCTGACTGCCTTTGAAATATTCCTGCTAATGTAAGAAACGTGACCGACCTCATCCGTGTCTCCCGCTTGCCCGAACGGGGCAGAATTTAAAAGGCTCGAGATCTTTATTGGTGCTTTATGATCTATGTGGAATAAAATGCAGGAAAGTGGGGAATATTAAGGATAATAGTTGGAAGGAAATATGCTTGAAATGCATGCTCAGTGAATCCGCTGGACCACTGGAGGAGGCTGGCTGGGTTGGGAGGAAAGCGAAGCGAAAGAAATGGCGAAAACCTGGAAAAGGATGCAGGTGGGAAGAAGCAAGGACCTGACCTGAAATCCAGAACAGTTTTTGAGGGTTATGGAGACTGCAGCAGAGTGATGAGTGCGAAAGTGAGTCTACTTGAGAAGGCTTGGTATCGCAAAGAAACGGAGGCGGGTGTTGCGGTGGGGGAAATTGATCATCAATACTTAACTCCGAGGCACTGATGGTGTTACCTAGTTGGGTAATGAAATGTCTGCAAAAAAAAAAATCAACCAAGCTCAGGGAGCACCAAGGACTCCACACTTCAACCTTAAGCTACAGAGAGTCTCTTCTATTGGAACATCACCAGTGCAAAAGAACATTGGGTTTATCCTAGCTGTGTGATGCTCCTGATGATGTTACCTCGTCTGGTAGTGAAACATCTGCAACAAAACAACCAAGCTCAGAGAGCACCTAGAACTTCACACAGTCCTTACACCTGCCAGAGCCTTTCCAGGAATGCTCACCCTTACACCCTCTTACATATCTTCCTCAGGTGAAATAATTCTCCGCAGATAGGTAATGAAACCGAGATCAATTTTTTTCTTAAATAAGAGATTCCCACCCTGCCTCTAAGACTTAGAATTTAGTGAGGACAGAATGGGAAAATCTTCTTTTCCCCAGGAATAAGCATTTAAATCAGGGTCTCCAGTTTTCTAATTTTAACCAGGGTTAGCAGGCCTGAGTGGTTTAGGAATGTGGGGTACTGAATTAGGGATATCAAATTGGAGTTTTAATGAACTGTTGAGTGTGTGGGTTGGGGGACTGGAGGTTTCAAGCTTCCTCTCCCTGAAGTCCTCTATGTCAGCCCCTCTGGAACCAAGAAGGACATGTGGAATGACTTCTGAGTAGTTTCCTTTATTGTTCCTCGCCTACAGACGGAATCTTGCCAGACTAAAGCAACTACTGCATAACTATAGAAATACTCTGAGAATCATTAGAGAAGAGCCATCTTTCAACCTTTACTGCCCTGTGAAACTTTCCAAGCTCTGCTGCCTCTTTCCCCTCTGCAATGCAGCCCCTCCCTCCTGGGAATCCAGACTACACTCCACCACACTTTGGGTCTTTACACCCTAGGTCTGCCTCCAGATTTGGAGTAAGATTCTCGTAACTCCTGCTGCTACCAGTTGCCTTCCATGAGGGCACCTTACCTGGCATTCTCCCACTGATCCCATTACGTGTGAGAGACGAGGCTCTCATAACCTGCGATGCTTTTTTAGCACTTGTCAAAAAGACAACAAG
Source organism: Acrochordus granulatus (assembly GCA_032468055.1). Lineage (NCBI taxonomy): Eukaryota > Metazoa > Chordata > Lepidosauria > Squamata > Acrochordidae > Acrochordus > Acrochordus granulatus. Next base: position 76,474 of record JANHZU010005536.1, on the reverse strand, counting down.
TTGAAACAATCCCCATTTTTTTTCAGCCTCCTGGACATCTTGCTTAATGGTGTTAAGAGGTTTCTGCCCTTCTCCTCCTCCTCAGGAGAGAGCCCAATCTCATCAGAGATAAACAACATCAAAGAATATTTATTTAAAACGAAGAAGAAGAAGAAGAAGATAAAGTCTTTTTCAAGAGTTTCAACATCCAAATATTATTCAAAGCGTTCAGTCGTGAAGGAGAGCAGTTGCGTATCCGTTCGGATCATGGATGTGAGAGAGTTTGAGTTGGATTTGCAGGAAGAAGAGGGGAATGCTGAAGTGTTCCAGAAAGGGTGTCTGAGTCCTGGGAGAGGAGAATGGGTGAGAAAGAAATTCAAAACGACACCGGCTTTTGACTGTGCTGGGCATCAGTCTGAAGTAGAGAGGGCCCTTGACAGGCCTTCCAGATTTTTGTTTGCATGACCCTGATTGCATTAAAAAGGCGCCTTCCAACTCCTGCTTCCCGACCTTCCCGACCTCGAAGGGCTCACATCGATCCCGCAAGCCTGTCCAAGTCTCTCTCCGCTTCAGCTGAGCGCCTAACGCCATCAAGGTCGAGTTGTTTTGAGTTTCTTTCTCACTGCTGCAGTACTTCGGGATCTGGCGCTCCACCTTTGAGCAACAGGTGAGGAAATAAGACACACGCGCACAATGCTGTAGTGCGAGCAGAAGGCAAGCTGCGGAGCAGAGCGAAGTTCCAGCAGCTCGAGCTGCTGGAGCAGGAAGCCGGAGCAGGAAGCAGAAGCCGCTCCCCCCGCTCCCCTCCTCTTCTTTAGTAGTTACAGCGCAGTTACAGGATCGCATCATGAAGTGCATTGCGCATGTGTACAACATCAAGCAGTTGGGGATGTTCCATCATGAGCTTCGCAGGCTTGTTCTGATAACAGCTGCACAGGTGCACATTGCTTAACGAGAAGCAAAGCCAGTCATCTGGGAAAACCACACCCATGGTTCTGAACTCTGTCTGAACCCTACACTCACCTGTTCTACTTTGCTGGGACTTAGAAGTTTGTTCGTTTGTTTGTTTGTTTGCTTGTTTGTTTGTTTTCCCCTTGCAAATATTCTAGACATTCTGTCCTGAATCAAACCCATATTCTATCATAAGGGAAAAACAGCAGTTGGATCAAAAGAAGAAGAGAAGGTGAAGTGCTCCGATCTGAACATGAGATGGCACATTGGTGCTGTAAGTGAGCCTCCTGCCGGGACATCGCAGGCCTGCAGAGACTCTAAATGGTTGTTTGCTCAAGCACAAGCGGAGGATGTGCGTAAAGGGCTTAAGGATGCATGCTGACTAAGCGCGTGCGGAAAAGTTGGAGGGAGGGAGGGAGACGGTAGCTTTAGCACAGTGCAGTAGACTAAATCCTTAGAGCCTTGTCTACGTTTGGGGCCGACAGATAGTCCTTGACTTACGACTGTAATCACAGTTGTAAATCGTGGCTGTCATTAAGCATTGTCCTCATAGGATCCTGCCCGGTTTTGCAACCTTGTTTGCAGCGGCGGTGGTTAAACAAACACCCTGGTCATTAAGTGAATGAAGTGGTTGTTAAGTGAATCCATTATACCCAGGGGGCATTTTTTGCCAGAAACCAGAAATAAACGCCAGCAAAAAAAAATTGTAAATTGTGGTCTTGTGACCGCAGGATGCTGCAAATGACCATTAACGCAGGCCAGTGGGCAAAATTTGATCAGGGTGTGGGGGTTTGTTGGAGCTTTGAAACTGGGGCTCTGTGGAGGTCCATCATAACTTTGAATGGTCGCTAAGGGGCCAGTCATAAGTTGAGGACTACCTGTAGCTCTTCACAGTCAGAATTCCCTCAAAATATCGGCTCCTGCTGGCTTTATCTCCCGCAGGTTAGCCGATGTTTTAGAAAACCTGAACTTTAACAAGCGGTTGTAACTTGTCTCCGTCTTGGCTCACAACTTCGTCCGGTTTCTGTCCCTCAAGTTCCATCTCTGTCTTTTTAAAAGGGCTTCAGTATAGGGGGGAGAGCTGAGATGTCTCTTTCCAGAAGTGACCAGTCAAGCAGGACTCCTTGTGGGAATGCCGGGTCTAAATCTGTGTTCTGCACAAGGGCAACTTCAGCGGGACCACGCGTTAGCCCTGCAAGGTAGTCTAGATCGGAAGCACAGCCACGAGTATTTGCTCTATCTCGATTGCAAGGTTTTATTAATAGAATTCAAAGCATTTCCCCTCTCCTTTCCTTTTACTCCTGGAAAACCAAAGAGGGTCCCTTCGGGAATATGTTGCATTTCCTTCCCGCTGGCTGCCCAGACGGGTCTCCCAAGGTCATCCTCACCGACCGTTGGAGTATCTGAGATCTCCTATGAGCAAGGAAGCTACCTCCCCAACAGGAGTGACCAAGGAAAGAAGCTTTTTGCTTCTGTTTGAATAAAAGCCACCCCGTCGAGGCCGGAGTGCGCCGACCACTTGCGCAAACTGAGATCTGCATTCCAGAATCGGCTTTCAGACATCTGCAAACAGTCTGAGCGAACAAGCTGAAGGAGGGGAGGACATCGGAGCAGATTTGGACTCGCCCCAAGCGCAGCTTTTGGGGTTGAGCAGAATTGAAAACGGCGCCTCCCGCGGTGCTCTGGCAGAGTTGCATGCAGTCTCTGAAGGTCCCGCAGTGAAAAGCCACAAGGAGGAAAGGAAGTCCTCACTCCCTTGGGATCCGCTGTCACCGGAGAGCATGATTTTGCAATATTAGAGGGTCTCCATCGAACCAGCGGGGCTCTCAAGATTAAGAGTCCTCGCCATCCACTGCATAAGAAGGAACATGCCTCAAAACAACACCCTTCTTTGCTCCTCCTACTCCCCATTCGTTTTTGTCGTCTTCACAGGCAAGATGAACAAAAGACAACCTGATAATCCATAAAAAATGATACCCAAGGGTAGCGGCGATTCAGTTTAGCATGTTGTACAAATGCATCATTAATTCTTTCACCTGTCTTGCGCAACAGGTCTTTAATTTTTCTGTAAAGCGGGGGGCGTCCTACCTTGGCAACTTTTAAGATGTGTGGACTTCAGCTCCCAGAATTCCTCAGCATAGCGTAGCTGGCTGAGGAATTCTGGGAGGTGAAGTTCCACAGTCTTACAAGTTGCCAAAGTTGGACGCCCCTGCTGTAAAGTATCTCCGTTGGCTTCATTTTTTTTTTTTTGGTTATGTATACCAAGCTTGCTCATTGTCAAGATAATCCTGATTTGGGGACAAATGATGAATAGAAGCTTGATGTACTGTTTGCACTCATTTCGTAGTTGTCCTTTTCTCCTCCACAGATATTCCAACTTGATTTTGAACTTGTTCTCTCTCATGGTTGATGCCAACATTCCAGACATCGCTCTTGAACCTGACAAGACCGTCAAAAAAGTAAGGACCCAATTTCTTATGTACCAAAGCAATATATATATACACACATACCTGTATGTGTATGTGTGTATATATATATATATATATATATAATAAATATATATATATACACACATACCTGTATGTGTGTGTATGTGTGTATATATATATATATAATAAATATATTTATATTTTATAAATATATATAAAATATATTTATTATATATATTTATATATATACACACACATACACATACACATACAGGTATGTGTGTTATGGGATGCTACAATGTTGACCATCATCTAGCCTTTCAAGAGCATAGATTCAGTTGGACATGTAGAAGAATGTGCTTATGATGAAGACTGTTCAACAATGGAACGGGCAGACTTAGGAAGTGGTGGACAATCCTTCACGAGAAATGCTAAAGAGAAGCAGGGTGGTCCTCTCAGGGATGCTGGAGTGGTGAATTCTTGCGCTGGACATGGGGTTGGACTCAGGGATGTCTACGATGCCTTCCAACTTTTCCATGCTACGATTCCTCCTATCCCATCTCAATAATTAAATCAGTCGATGGATAGGGAATATATTCAAATAGTTATTGTGGCAAAAACAATCAGGAGGGTAGGAAACGTTGACCCCCAAGTCAAGCGGTTGCTTCATATTGGCTAGTTTCAACTTGCAACGTTGTTCTGATGTGTCCATTTTTTGGCCCACTCTGAATTATGGCTTGAAGTACAAGGCCGATGCATTGAGGACACGTCTGGAAAACCATCTTTAGCCTCAGAATCCAACTTTAGTCTATCCTACGGAGTTGCCAGAAGCATGGCTGGGGACGTCTTGACAGCTGACATCACCAGAGAGCAATATTTTCATTCCCTCACGTTTTCCTCCTCTTTATTGAAGCTGAACAAGATTTTCGGGGGTAAAACGGGTACCTTAAAACCTCAAAAAAAATTAAGTGACCTTTTGTACCTTAATTCTAGGTTTGCTTGTTTTTTTTTCTTTCAAATTGCATCCTTTAAAAACAAAAAAAAAGATTAAAAAGTGAGTGTCCTGTATATTTTGGGATACTGAGTGGATGAATAGGAGCAGTAGGTGAAACCATTGAAGAGGCCACTGTCTGCTTAGTAAGTGGCATCAGGGTAATCTGATCTGGCATATTACACAAACCATGGCGAACTAAATTCTAGGTATGCAGGCTCAGAAGTCAGGGAATTTGTCACAATATGACATTTAGGAGGGAACTTTCCAAGAATAATGATCCTTTTTTAAATATACATACATACATACACACAAGCGTGATGCATACATACATATATTACTAAAAAAGTTCTTAACATAAAATACAAGCGTAAATAAAGGCAGAAGGAAAAAAGGAAGAGGGAACAGCGTGAGGAAAAAGGAAAGAAACAAGAAAGCCACGACTTCCAACTTCCTTTCAGTGCAGTAAATCTCGTCATAAAATCATCGTCATCCCAGCTTTTACTTACATAAAAAACAGTCAATTCTAGCCGTTTCTATGATGACAGCCTACTTCATCGTCAAGAATTCAGCGATCCAGCCTCTACTTTTTTATTATCTGGAAATTTCCTTCAGACAATCATTTCAGTTGAGTTGGACTAGCGATGTGTCTGCATTGGACACTCACTTTTTAATCTTTTTTGTTTGTTTGTTTCTGAAGGATGAAATGGAGAATCGTATCTTTGAGGGGCATTCTGAGATTTTCTTTTTCTTTGTTTTCGGGGCTTTGTGTTTCCTGCAGTTGTCAAGGATATATAATTGGCAGAAACGTGGCCATCAAAGAACAAAACTGGCAGCCGTTCTTTCTAGATTTCAAGAAACCTTCCCTCCTTCTCTCCTTCCACCCCAATTTGCTTTCACGTGCAGCTTTCAAATTCTGATTTACAGTTTAATCCCATCCTTCTTTGTCAGCGATGCACTGTTGACATGATGGTTTTTGTGTTCCTTTCGGACAATGTCTTGGAAGCTGGCTTTTCTACTTAAAAAAAATCAAAAGGAGCCTCTTTGGTTGTGTTTCCTCCCCATTAAGCCATAGCTTGCTGAGCTGATTATGAATATCTGGTCTGTTGTTTCCTTGTTTCATTTTGGTTGAATGTCATGCCTGCCTATCGGGGAGTTCAAAAGCCTGCGATCAATTTTATTTTATTTTTCCCCCTCTCCCCTTCTGTCTCCATATTATATTATCTTTAAATATGTCATCCCCTAAAGCTTATTTCTCAAGGTGTCGTTGGGTTTTGTAACCTTTTTTGGAAACGGATTTCGTTCTGCAACGCATCTGAATTTTATTTATTAACGCTGATGCTTTCAGTTGCATTTTGCTGGCATTTATGTCCTTCTTGTTGTTGCTGTTGTTGATTTTAATAACCAAGTAGATGTAAGTGGTCCCGTGGCCTTTATATGCTCTACCCTCTTCACATTGGTGGCCAGTCGCAAAGAGCAAAACCCACAGCTTTGGAAAATGTGTCTGAGAACCTATGATCCCTGCGTAAGCTGAATAATCAATATCTCTAAGGACAGAAAGTGGGTTGCGTATAATAGCATGCTATCTTGAGAAGATAAGGCAAAAAGTGTAGAGAAAATGCCATTTGCTGCTCATTCTCCACTTTTACCTTCTTCTTCCTTGGAATACCTTTTCTGCCATGTCCTCTTGATGTCATCATGAGGAATGTAGACGTGATGCACCCTTCAAAATATTTGTCTTAAAATCATAGAATCGTAGAGCTGGAAGGGGTCTTGGAGGACTTCTAGTCTGGCCCTTTGCTCCAGGCAGAAGTCCTGATACTATCCTAGACAAGTGATGAGCCAGATTTTTCTTGAAAACCTCCAGCAATGGCACACCCACAACTCCAGAAGGGAAGCTCTTCTCCACTGTTTAATGGTTCTCAGTGCGTCCCCACCGAACACTGTCCAAGACGTGTTCAAAACCTCAACGTGTTCAAAACCTGTAGGTTTTGTCCTCGTTGCCTTGGAGGCGACGTAGGGGACTGGGAATGACTGGAAACAGAGCTCATAGGGATGGGATAGTTATGGGGCTATTTGCAATAGGGGTAACAAATTTCATGGACCCCATTTTCTGCTGTCCTGATGATGACTGGAGAGCAGTTTGGCTCAGCCCAGGAGAAAGGCCATCAGGTACTTTGTAGATTAGAAACTGAAAAGCCCATGTTGCATTTGTGTGCATTTGTCTGAGCACTGTGCATACGTAGACAGGTAGTCCTCAACGTACGACCATTTGAAGTTACAATGAGATAGAAAATAAGTGACCTACGATCAGTCCTCGCCCTTATGACCAAATGATCAAAATTCAGGTGTTTGACAACGCGCATATACTTACAATGGTTCCAACCTCCTAGAGTCACATGATCACCATTTGAGACCTGCTCAAATGCTCAGGGGGCTTCTGGCAAAGTCAGTGGAAAAAGTAATAAGCTAAAGAAATGTATCTGTGAAGACTCTCACTCGTCCAGGGTAATGGCATCGCAACAAAAGTTTAAAAAACAGGCATCTAGATTCGATTTT